>OY720430.1:96940147-97209185 GCA_963082735.1 Pocota personata | reverse complement strand
GGACACCGACAAAAAGAGGAGCTGCGCCGCTACTTTTTGCACCACGACATGCGCCTGCACTGCTGAAAAAACCAACAACTTTCTTGTGCTCTCGGGCATCAATGAAATTCGCCCAGCACCTTATTCTCTGGATCTAGCGCCGTGTGACTTTTGGCTGTTTCCGAAAAAAAAATGTGAGGGAAAATCTTCACATCTAATGAGAAGATTATTAATGCAGTCAATGTCGAAATCGAAAAGCTCCAAAAAGAGGATTTTGAAAGCTGTTTTGAAAGATGGATCTACCGGCTGAAGAAATGTATTGAAATAAATGGGAATTATGTGGAGAAATTAAAAAAAGATGAAGATTAAATATCTGAAGTTAAAATTATTTTTGTGTTTTATTATTCAGTCAACTAAGCGAACTTTTGTTAGTCCCTACGTATGTTGCGTTTCAACAAATTTGCTTGGCATTAGCTAGGTTTTGGAAACGATTTTGACAGTCTATATGATTTCGTAGCCGTGCCAATATTCTCGCAGAATCTGCGCCAGTATCTATTTTGAGCTTCTGACCCCATTCTGTAGTATCAGGCTTACCCAGTAGATTTGTCAGTTCGTTTTCAGCCTAGTAATACTAAATTTCAGGTTTAACCAAGGTTGAAAAATTCATATTGTATCTCACTAACGATTGCATTAGAGTTCTGACTTTAAGAATATCTCTTTGTAACCGTTCCCAACTGAGTAGAACAATTTCACAAAAAAAAATTATCTCTAAAAGCAGCAATCTAAATCAACTTTGAATAAATCTTCACTTCCTTCGTGCTGTATTATTTGAAGAGTAAACAATAATCTCGCACATCAAGTGAAATTGAATTTTTCACGCTGGATGCGATTCCTTATGGAATTCATGAGTATTACACAGGGAGCATATATCATATTATTCCAATATCTGTATTAAAATTTTCATTTTTATTCATTCACAAAGGGTTAGCCTTGGATTGGAATGTGTCTCCCTCAGGGCAAGACAGATGTACCTACTTTCCTATATATATACATATATGTGCATATCTAAGTATGTAATGACTTTTCCTTGAAATGGAAATCAAAGACTTACGGTCTTTGATTGATCCTTATGGAGTAAGAATACCAAAAGAGTGATATACCGAGGGTTTTTTTACGGTTGCTACTTAATTTGTTTTGAGTATATAGACGATTTTTATGTGTTTGCATTTGTGAAACCTTACATTCCTCCTACGGCTCACGTTGTCCTTGGAATTTTGTGACTTACGGTTTCCAAGAAATAATAATAAACTTTTAAATTGAAAATTCAAGACGACGTTATGGAATATAGCGAATTGTTTCAAGAAATAAATTTAATTAATTTCCGTTATTATATATGTCTATTCTGTGCAACTGTTGCTCAGGAGACAACATACTCGTACATACACATACAGCAGAAAGTATTATGAATGTAAAAATAACATCAGAATTATTTCAAGTTAGATGAATTGAACTAATGAACGTTTTTCATAAAGAATTTTGGCAAGGCCAATTCATATCTTTTATTGTACTGGAGTTGATGAATTTGAAAGCCGACATATTGCAGCTTTCTGCGTCAAGGTACAATGCGCCCCACAGCAAAACACAATAGAAATCAGTATAGGTAAAATTAAAAAGCTATTTATTTGGGAGTAATTTACTTCATAGTGTGGGAGCCGTGGCTCAGTATTTAAGTGCGCGATCATTGAGCGAGAGGTTCAAGGTTCGAATCCAAGAAAACACAAAATTAAAAAAAATAAAAGCTTTCCAACAGCTCCACCTCTCGCGAACGTCTGACAAACATCCGAGTATAAAATTGTTGATTATGAATATACACAGTGTCATGTGATCAGGCCTAAAACAATTGCATAAAATCAGATTTTAGAAATGTCGATTTTATTTTCTCTATGCTGCGATCGCATGTCCAGTATTTTCCAGCTGGTTACGGGGCTGTATTTATTTAATTTACTTCATAGTATGTCATGGAAAACCATTGTCAGACATTTTGGTTGGGTCCTAAGGATTTCCAGAAACACACCCGTAGAACACCAATTTTCAGCAACTTTAACTGATTTCAGAATATTCATATTTGGTATTTAGCATTTTTAGGCAAACATACAGTGCCGTTCGAAAAATGTTGGTCAAACATTTTTTTCGAATTTTGTCAAATTTATATTATACTACATATTTATAATATACTACATATTTTTTAATGAGGATTTGTTTTCTTATGCGGTTTCAATGGTTTCATGATACATTTAGAATGGTAAAATTGTGCATAAGCGGTCACGGGAGCAAAAAGTTGTTAGACCGAAAAATGGGTTTTTAGGTACCTGCCTCATTTTTAGGAATTAAAGAAAAATGCTTTAATGCTGTTTTAGTTTTCCCATTGCTTCTCAGAAACATTCTCTATCTAATTAGTACTTTGTTGGACCTCCTTTTGCTTTTATTGCAGCTGCACATCGGCAAGACATTGATACAGATAGGTTTTTCCATGTGGAAGCAGGTATGGTGTTCGAGGTCCGGATAAGTAATTTTTTTAAGTTTCCAATTGACTCTGGACGCTTCTTCGCAACCTTAAGTTTCATTATTGACCAGATATTCTCAATTTTATTGAGATCTGGACTGTAGGGAGGCCAACTTAATACATTGACATTATTTTCTTCAAAGTACTTTTTAACCTAAGAAATAAAAATAAAAATGCAAATATTATTTTTAGTCATAAAAGTTCTAGCTTATTTAAAAGCTTGACATTAGTCTTTCATATTAAAAAAAAAACAAGTTCATACTTACAATTTTGGCTGTATGGCAAGGAGCATCGTCCTATTGAAAAATGAATCTGCAGGTGTCACCAAAAAGCTCCAGCGCAGAGGGCTCTAATACATTTTCCAGAACCCGTAGGTAAACTTCTGCAGTGACTATCGATTCTAGGAAGACCATTCTAACTTTTCATCTCCAGAGAAGTATCCGCAGACAATCACACCTTCAGTTTTGGGGGCATCCGTAAGATGCATTCAGAGCACAGTCTTTCCTTTGGTTCTCTTCGCGCAAGAATCCTCCCATCTCCAACACGCAGCTTAAACTTTGGTTCGTCGAAAAAGATAACATTGTTCCACATATCTTGAGTCCAATTAAGATATTTAATCTTCTAGAAATTTCACGTGTTGTCAAATTGAGACGTGACAGACACAAAATGTTAGCTATGCACTCCGAACTGATTTTTCCCATTTTTGTTCACTAAATTAGATACTTCGGTTCGTTTCGGACTGCTATCACGAGCTAAATACACCTCTTATTCATAATAACATCGACTTTTATGCACTATTTGAACGACATTTTGCTACCTAGTGGAAAAAAAAAACCCGTAGCTCTCATAAATTCCAAGAACTGCGCCCGCAAATGCTAGTAAAATGTTTTACCAATATTTTTCGAACGGCACTGTATTTGTATATTATGCACAAATATCGACACTTAAAATGTTTTAAACTATCTTAACGAAATATATAAATGTTAGTATACTCTACCAATCTCCGGCACAATGTTCAAAACACGTTCAATTTTTTTAAAAGTTTTATTTTATTATTATTATTTTTCATCGAAATAATTGTTTGAACAGAATACGAGTATGCAATGCTTTGCAAAAGTATAACCGCACCCTGTAAAAATCCTTTTCCAAATTTCAAGTAACTAAAACAAGTAATTAGAGCAAAAAAAATCCCCGATATTTTCTTTTGGGATTTAAAGCAATAATAAACTGTTTTGTCTATCTTGCAAAAAGTTTAACCGCATTACATTTTTCTCATTTTTTTTATTTTGGATAATTGTTTTTACAAATATTTGTATGGGATTTTATTACCCATTTTTTCAACGATACTAAAAATTCTATTGGGCATACTCTCAATTAGTTTTCTTAGTATGGAATCCTCCAAGGAGTTCCATGCATCCATATTTGATGCTCGGAGCTCGGCAACGTTCGCGAATTGCCGATTACGTCATAAACCTGGCGTGTAATTATTCCCCAAAAATTTTCTATCGGATTACAATCCAGAGAACGTACCGGCCAATTCATCAACCTGATGTTTTGGGTTTGAAACCTTTCCAAACTTCTACGACTGATGGGAATCGCTACATTATCTTGTTGAACAACATGAGGAAATCCCCGATATCGCCTTAAATATGGTACCAAGTTCTCTTCGAGTAGCTGGGTGTAGGCTGCACTATCCATTTTTGTCGA
This sequence comes from Pocota personata, assembly GCA_963082735.1. Classification (NCBI taxonomy): domain Eukaryota; kingdom Metazoa; phylum Arthropoda; class Insecta; order Diptera; family Syrphidae; genus Pocota; species Pocota personata. Next base: position 97,204,936 of record OY720430.1, on the reverse strand, counting down.
GGTAAAGGCAAGTGAAACCTTACCGCGAGCGCATACCATACAACCCCCATACCATACAACTTTCACCGCCAAAGTTCCCCTTCGAAAAAAAACCTTGATTACTTCCGTAAATAGTGCCAATGTCCATTAAAGCCGTCTGGTCCATAAAGATTAAACTTCTTTTCGTCACTAAAAATAATATTAAAAAAAAAAATGTATTGGATTAAGACATTTCAAATTGAAAAAAAAGAGAAAACGAACATTTATGGTTTTCCAATTACGAGTACGATCCATGCTGTTACGAGCGAATTCCACTCTCTTTTCCTTCTGGGCTGCTATTAGACATAGAGCACCATTAGAAATAGGCACCATTTTGCTTCGGACGATTAATCCGCTGCTTTTTATAGTACGCGAAACCATCGAAACTGAAACATCTAAATCTAATTCACTTCGAATTTCTGACAATGAACGCACCGAATTGGACGAAGCCATTATTATTCGCCATTGATCGCGAGTTGTAAGCTTCTGTGGACGGTCAGGTCGGATTGCTGTGCCATAAGCCTCTGGGTCTTGTACAAAATTTCGAATGACAAGGTCCGATCTTGATATTTTTTTCGCGATTGCTCTAAAGGCTAGACCATCCTCGCGAAAAGCCAGAATTATTCCCTTTTCTACTTCCGTTAAATGCGTACCACGCGGCATTCTTATTTGTTAAAATCACAATAAAAACTGCTCTTCTAAGCAGCAATGGGGAAACCAATGAAACTCGAAGGCAGGACTAATTTTGATGAGTGGAAGGTTGAAGCCAAAGCCTATCTTGACATGGAAAGTTCTTTAACGGGACGGAGCAGGATGCTGATAAGAACTTTCTGGCGATACAGATGCTTAATTTGCTTCTTTCATAAACGCTTTATACGAAACGCTCGTACGTACACAGAAAAATGTACAACTGCTAAAGATGCTTGGTCGTCGATTTGTGCTGCATTTGAGGACACTGGTATTGGTCGTCGTGTAGATTTGCTTAAGCAAATGGTTGGACTTAGGCAAATAGACTGCTCGTCAATGGAAGAATATGTCCATAAAATGGTTTTGATGTCGACGAAGGTTATGCAGGCAGGTCTAGAAATAGGAGATTAGGTGGTGGCAGCACTCATGTTGGCTGGTTTACCCGATGAATATCGCCCTATGGTCATTGCCATCGAAAACACAGAAAACAAATTAACCTTGAACTTTGTTCAAAATCGTTTGCTACAAGAAATTACTTTTAAAGCGGAGAGTGCTGATGCTGGTTTTATTGCAAATAAACGTAACAACTTGCAAAGGAAGAAACATCAGGTGCACAAATTAAGAGGGAACAAATCTGTGACGTGCTATGTATGCGATAAAGTGGGCCATTTCTCCAACAAATGCTCAAATAAAATGGATAAATAGGATCAATTGTTTTTATTTTCTTTTGTGGCTCAAGGTAACTCTTCGCAGGATTGGTACATCGATTCAGGTGCTTCAGTGCTTATGACGATGAATAATGCTGAGTTGTTAGACATGCTCGAACCTATGAAACGGGAAATTATTGTGGGCGACAATTCTCATTTAGCCATCGAGAGCACTGGGGAGGACATTAAGATGTTTGTTGGCGCCGATAGCTCATCCCATAATCATTCAGTTCTGGTAAAAGATGTTTTGCACATTTCAAACATAAGTGCGAATTTGATGTCGGTTAGTCAGATGGCGAAACGTGGTAACACATTGGTATTTGATAAGGATAGCTGTGAAATCTTTGACGCAAAGAAATAATTGGTTGCAATGCACCTCTTATCAATGATTTGTACAGATTAAACTGCTCAACGGATCGAGCAGCGGCTGCAGTGGTGGAGTTTGACAAACAATTATGGCATCATCGTTTGGGGCACACATGTGATGTGAACTTGAGGAAGATCAAGGAAGCGGCGACGGGTGTAGATTTTTTGGAATGTGTAATTTGCGTTTACTGCAAACAGGTGCATCCTCCATTTCGAACAAGTGAAAACCGTGCGAAATGGGTATTGGAGGTTATTCACAGTGACGCATGTATACCTGTGCGTTGGTTTGGTGGTTCAAAATATTTCGTCACATTTATTGACGAATACAGTCGAAGGATGTTTCTGTATCCAATGAAGCACCAAACCGAGGCCTTCAACATAAATTTCAAGAATTTTGTCGAGAACCAACTAGGCTGCACTATAATATGTCTGCGCACTAACAATGGGCACAGAGTATTGTAACAAACAATTCGGCACTTACACGGCAAACCACGGGATTTTGCATCAACGGACGGTATCACACACACCTGAGAAAAATGCTGTGGTGGAGCAAATGAACCTCACAATAATGGAAAAGATTCGTTGTATGCTATTTGACAGTGGTTTAGGAAATAGTTTTCGGGTCGAGGCTGCAGTAATGGCTGCCTACTTGATCAAATAAATTCCTTGTCGGACTTTATCATATGACACACCAGAGGAGCGATGAACGAAGCGAAAGACTGACTTGTCTATGCTACGAGTGTTTGGTTGTCATGGCACATGTTCCAAAAGTTCAGCGCAGCAAATTGGCATCAAAAGCGACTGAGTGTATCATGGTTGAATATAGTGAGGAGTCAAAGGCGTATAAGCTAAGAAAATCATCGTTAGTAGGAACGCCACTTTTATTGAATCGAAAAAAACCCAGGTAACTCCACAAAAATTCAGTTCTCCCTTTTTTCCATGTACCTAAGGGGGATGAAGTTTATGAAATCTTTGTTTATGACAACAATTCGAGTGGTGACGATAGTGATTCGGACGATAACTTCAGTGAGGCTATTCTAGACCATATAGCTCAATTGTCATCGAATGCATGCACTAATGAATGTCCAGATGTGGGTAAGCAGCAGTGGCGTGGAGTCAAATTTCAAGAGAGGGAAGCCGAAAAAAGTTTAAGTAAAATGTTTTATTCAAGACTTCCCATTTTGGTGCTTATTCGAAACACAGACTTAAGATATGCAATTCAAGCCACCTTTGTTATACTTTAATTCGTCATTGGAATTTACGTAGACAATGAGCTCATCGCATAAAAAAAGTGGCTTCGAAAGAAGCCATTCTGGGCAAAGTAATCTATATAAGTCATTGATAACTCGGAGCGTTGTTACATATAAAAAATTTAGTAATTACAATTATGTACTACTTATTTGTACTCTAAAGCTATCCTACGATTCTTTTTTACGAATTCTGCTAAAACTCTTTTATAAAAATTTGAGTTATTTTTAATTTGTAAAAGAAGGTTCTTTTCGATAGATAAAAGTGCGAAGTCTGAGAGTCTTTCTTCTTTTTGGGAATTTCTTAAGTAAGTGTAGACTCTTTTTAAAGTCGAGAAAGATCTTTCGACAGAGGCCACAGTCAAAGGCAGGGTTAAAAAGATTTCACACAATGTTGGAGTTTGAGGTAAAGTAAGTCTAAGCATTTCCGTATTAAAATGCTTATAAAGTTGAAAAACATCAAGCTTTTTAAGTGAAGGAAGTAGTGTATAAAACGTTGAGCTCATTTTTTAAAGTAGTACAATTAAAAATGTCAAGAAATAGGGTAATTAAAGAAGATATTTTGTCATCCGGCATTGAATTAGAAAAATATTCATATTTTAATTTGTTTAATAAATCAAAGGAAATATATAAACTAAGTGAACTATACCTATTCTTAATCTGACTTGTAACATTATCCATAATTTCTACAAAAATTCGGCTATAATTTGTTTTTGAATCAATATTAAGTAGTTGGCGTTTGCGTGGAAGTTCTGAGCAGTCACCTACGCTCTCATAGATTGAGTCAAATGAGTTTAAAAATTCAGAATGAATCCATGACTCAAAACCCTCGATCTCTTGCTTTGCAAGCTCTACGTCAGTTTATTTATTTTGAACTAAACTAAAAATAATATCTGTTTTTGCAAATATGACCGAAGTAACATGCAATAAAAAACAGAATTCTTTGTTCTGCAGTTTGTACAACAAACTTTCGGACATAACCAAAGTATCGTTATCTCATTCTCCTGGTTTACATAAAATCTGTTCAAAATGTTCACTATACGCGAATGATATTGCCATCGAGTCTCTGATACCCCAGGCATTCGTCAATCAACAATTGTCTTTAGCATATTGGTTCTTTTAGATGATTTATTAAAAAACCTAACGATACTACTAACAAAGCCAAAAAATTATTTCAACTCAGGAATGCTTTCTAACGATTTAGATAACACTAGATTCAGAACATGGGCATAACAGGGAATAAAAATAACCATTGGGCATATATTTCGAATTCTTATTTGGACTCCACCATGGCCACCGGACATTACGGCCGCACCATCGTAGGACTGACCTATTAACTTTTCTTTACAGTTAAAACTATATAAGACATTTATAATTTTATCGCACAAAATAACCGCGTTTCGACCGACACTCACGTCAAAGAAACCTAGAAATATTTCTTGTAATCTTTTTTCTACTAAATAACGCATTACAATACTAAGCTGTTCTCTGTGGCTCACATCTGGTGTTTCATCGACCATCACAGATACTAATTTTATTGAACTGATTTGATCCTTAATTTCGTATTTGATGACTGCAGCGATACTATGTATCAAGTCATTTTGAATGTCATTGGGGAGGCCGGAAAAAATGGAGTTTTGGGAACTTGAACTTTGTTCTAAATGTGAATCCATTAAATGGAACTACAGTGTCTATGAAACGCTTCATTAAATCGCGATTGCGATAAACTTTTCTATTATGAGCCTCGTAAGAATTCCCTAAAGAAGTCTCTATGCGATATACGCCAAATTCATGCAAATGCAAGCAGCTGCGTATATGCTTTTCCGTTTGAATATGTTTTTTCGAAGAATTAATAAAATCGTTTATATCAAAGAAACCTGTGAGACTCCAAACACTAGGAGAATTAGAAAAATTAGGGTGGCCGTGGTGTAGTGGTAACATCATCAATTGTCACGCTGTTGATTCACGGTTCGAATCTTGATGTCAAGAATAATCTATTTATTTCACATGAAATAAATAAAAAAATCGATCACTTGCGAAGGCTAAGTCAACTCTACTGTGAAGGCATAACACTGGCAGTAGGTTGGTCATATGGCTAAAATGCAACTTGATCGTGATGATGACATCAGGAGGTTGGAAACAAATACTGTGAATCATAAGCAACGATAATAATAGCGAAAACAAACAAAATACTCCCCAGTTATCTGGACAGCCACCCTTGGAGTTTACAGAAACTTAATACCACCTGAGTTTCAAACTACACCACTCTGTCTCTCTGTCTCTTCCCCTTTCCACAAAACGCACGTGTTCTAAAAATTAGTATAAGGGTATTCGTATCCCCTTTAACACGTGTAAATTATAAAAAAAAAGAAGACAAGAAAAACAAAACATTCTATTTAATTTGCAACTGACAGTCAGCCATGGATTCTTTTTGTAAAAAGACTCATGAAAATGTTTCTGTTACCCATCCTTTTGCGTATAATCAATTTTCATTGATGGTGTCGAGCGACCTAGTTCTATAACTTTTTTTTTGCGAAAAAGAAGGCTTACTGAACTCGTGGGTTTCTTTTAGAAGAAAATCAGTTAAACATCTCAAAATTAACTAGAGACAACTTGCCTAAGAATAATAAGAATGTTCAATGGGGCACCTCTTGAGTAGATTTATAATTACTTACTTGGTATATAGCTAATTACTATTCACTTAGCTCACTCACTATTTTATAATAAGTATAGTAAGTTTCTTTTGAATGGAATAGACGTGTTTCCTGAAGCGGCCCACTTCTCAAGTAATAAACTCTTTCAGAATAACCGCATAACATCTAACCACTGTCCAATAATTAAAAAACTGTCCCGCCAATGTGATTTCCTTGGTAAACATTAATTAATCGGGAGATTTTCGTGCATAATTCGTGAAAATTTAGTTATATTTTTTTTTTTTGTGGCTTTGCGCAATTGCTATTGTTCTCTCTTAAGTCCGGAAGTCGCAATCTAAGAGCACCAAAATGTCTGAGAAAAAAGTCACACGCCTACAGAGTCAGCTACAAAGTCAGTTTCTGACGCACTCATCACCTTCACCATCACAAATTAAACCAAAAACGGACCCTTCATTAACCAAATCAGTGACGTCAAGCAGAGAAAACTATTCCAAACTGTCAGAAAAAATTGAACTGATTCTTAGCCGACTTGACACAATGGAGGAAAACCTATTGTCGAGGATTACAACAATAGAAAGAAACCTCAACGAAAAATTCACACAACTAAATCAGGACGTTGATGCACTAAAACGTCGCGTTTCTGTATTTGATGGTTATTCAGGAAACATCAACCATTTGCAGTTGGAAGTTGAGAATTTGAAACAACAACTTCAGCAAAACCACGAACAGCTGAAACATCCCAAACACTGCACCGTCTCCGAAGTTCCACAAATAAAAACACAACTCGAATTACTGCAAATGAAAAGCATCGCGACTGATGCTGTTCTGGTTGGAATACCATTCTTTGCAAACGAGTCCCTCAAAACCACCTTCAACTTATTGCGTCGCTCGATTGATATTCAACCACCAGCTATCAGCAGAATTTTCCGCATAAAACCGAACACCGACTCAGTTATTATTGTGAAATTTTTTTCAACACACGACAAGGCTTTGATACTCAAAGGGATTTTCAATTTCCGACGAAATCACTCCCGACAAATTTGTCTTCGCGACGTAGCTTTTAACTCGAACGAAAGCATATATTTCCACGAGTGTCTAACATCACGCAACAGAGATCTATTAAGGAAAGCACTTAAACAAAAACGCGAGCGACATATTTTCTCTGCCCATACTAAACGCGGATTTATTTACATTAAACAAAAAAGGGATTCACGCGCTGTGTTAATTAACAGCCCCGCAAAACTTGATGAAGTAGCCTTTGTCGATCAACATTTCCAAAATAAACACCACCTGTCATCGGATTCCAGAGCTTCTCAAGCTGAAAATCACCTATTATCAGACAGAGCTTCTTAGGAGTAATTTCTTTTTAACTTATCTATTTTTATTTTTATTTTTACTATCGTTAATCTTAAAATTTGTTTTTTTATGCTTACTTCTAATTTATTAATTTTTATTTTTAGTTTTATTATCGTTTTTTATTTACAATTTAAATATTTTTTAAGTTTACTTAGCTCTTTATTTTTTCCTAATTTAGCACCTATCGATATGTTAGTCTCCCTAAATAATCTAATGGATATTTTTGTTTTACTAGCTACGGCATTACATTGTAAACTTTTCTCGTTTAATACCTTCTGTAAAGTAATATTTATCATTTTAAATCTCAGTGAACCATTGTTTATTTCTGTCTCAACTGCTGTAGGCTTTCTCGTGCAGGCACTCTTATCTTGGATTTCTCCTCAAGTGTCTTTATCTTCATCATGAACTCAAACGAAGAAGACAATGGTTTTGGAAGTGAGTTATCTTTGTCCCACAATATTCGAAAACCCTTTCATAAAACGCGTGTGATGCTTAATGTTTTTCGCAATATATTCTCTGGTTTATCCGTTGTCCATATTAATGCCCAAAGTCTGAACAAGCACTGGGATGAATTAAATTAATATTTGATGGAGGTAAGATTGATGTTATTTGCATCTCCGAAACATGGTTTAACTCTGACAAAGTATTTAGTTTAACGGGTTACAAGGTGTACCGGGCTGATCGAGTCGGGCGTTCTGGTGGGGTCGCGGTGTTTGTGCGACAAAATATTCCAAGTAGGCTAACTCATAAATCACATGACAGCGAGAGAGTTGAATATCTTTTCATTGAAATTCTGTGTGGTCTTGATAAATGCCTACTTGGCGTTATTTACAAGCCTCCAAAGGTTACAGATACCACTGTCATCACAAATCTCTTCGAAAACATTGGGTTGAATTATAACCATTTAATAGCCTGTGGAGATTTTAATATAAATCTCCTTGCTAGTGACAACTTCCAATTTAAAGATAGCTTAAACTCTTTACATCTCTTTCCGGTGAATTCCCTGAGCCCCACACATTTCAGCGCCACTAACTCAACCCTCCTCGATGTCTTTCTGGTAAATAGATCAGACCGAATAAACTTCTACGGACAGCTCGACATCCCTGGGTTCTCACATCATGACCTTATTACTCTCTTTTACGACATCACTCTGGAATGGTCTACTGAAACGAAAACGATAAGCTTTAGGGACTTTCAGTCGGTCGATCTGATTTCCCTCAAAAACGATGCAATGTCTTTGGATTGGAGTAGTCTCTACTGCATGCGCTCTATCGATAATCAGGTTGATTACTTTACATCCACAGTCAATAGTCTGTTTGAGTTTCATGTTCCTATAAAAACCTTCGTTCTTCGTAATAGAAGCTGTGAGTGGTTCACTCCTAAAATTAAATCACTCATTGAAAAGAGAGACAAGGCTTTTAAAAGGTGGAAAAGATTTAGAATTCCCGAACTAAGACAAGAATTCACACAGATCAGAAATTCTGTGAAGCATGAAATCCGACTATCTAAATCGAAGTTCTTTGCCTCTAAATTCAAGTCAGGGTTAAGCACAAAGAAAGCCTGAGAAAATGTTAAACAGTTGGGTATAGGAAAAAATCTGGCTGCGAAAGATAATGAAATTGACGTCAGAGACCTTAATGTCAAATGTTCTGCTGCTTCAACCTCATGTAGCTTTCAAGATGTTATAGATGAAGACTCAGTCATAAACCCATTGTTAACCCGCGAAACACCCACAAATTTTGGATTTAGTAGAGTCTGCCTACCGGATGTCCTTAATGCGGTTTTTGCCGTTAATTCGGATGCAATTGGTTTGGACTGCGTGCACCCAAAATTTCTTAAGACCATTATCTTCGAAATACTGTCTCCCCTGACGTACATTTTCAACAATGTATTCTCCTACTAAGCTTACCCGAAATCCTGGAAGGTTTCAAAAATAATCCCGGTTTTAAAAAGCACGGTCGCCGAAGAAAAAGATACCGTCCTATTTCCATACTCCCCTTTATTTCCAAGGTGTTCGAGAAGCTGATGAGCATGCAAATATATACATACCTGAACCAATTCGATCTCCTTTCACCGTTCCAATCAGGCTTTAGACAACAATATAGCTGCACCACCGCCCTGCTGAATCTGGTTGACAATTTTCTCTCAGCGATGGATAGGGATCATATTACCTCACTAGTTCTGCTCGACTTCTCGAAAGCATTCGATATAGTTTCGCATGAGATTCTCTTACTTAAACTTAAACATCACTTCAACTTCGATGAAACTGCGTTAAAACTGATAAGAAGTTATTTAGCAAATCGCATTCATGCTGTTTCATCCAATGGTAAGATGTCGAACTTTATCGAATCAAAGGCTGGGGTACAACAGGGATCTATTGTGGGACCGTTACTTTTCTCTATGTTTAATAACGACTTACCCTCAATCATACATAGCTGTAAAGTACAGATGTATGCCGATGACGTTCAATTGCACCTCAGCTACCCCCTCGGACTGATAGAAGATGCGACTTTACGTATAAATGAGGATTTAAGATTAGTGGTTCGCTGGGCCCAAACAAACAGGCTTAAACTCAATTGTAACAAAAGCCAAGCTATCATTATAAGCCGTACCAGCTTAGATGTATCCTGTTTTCCCCTTATAGAAGTAGATAGTGTCCACCTTGTATATGCTGAGCGGGTAAAAAACTTAGGGCTAAACTTTAATCGAAATCTAACCTGGGACGATCACGTGGCTACTACTGTGGGCAAGGTATACGGTGGTCTACGCACATTGTACCAATCTGGCTACTGTCTTCCAACTACGATGAATACGACACTGGTGAAGACATTGATTTTGCCAATGTTGCTATATGCACACCCAGTGTTTTGTGATTTGAGCAGCCTTAGTTCACAAAAATTAAGGATTGCATTCAACAGTGCTGTGAAATTTGTGTACAATGTTCGCCGTCATGATCATATTTCTGGAAATGTTAAAGATTTTCTTGGCATGAGATTCCAAGAATATTTGGATTTCAACGTTTTAGTCTTTCTTTTCAAACTCAAACAAAATAAAATTCCGGAGTACCTTTACCATAGAATTCAATATGCATCTTCCGAAAGTCCGGTCTTTATTTTGCCGACCTTCAGGTATAACACTACCGAAAAACAATTTTTTGTATATGCTATGTGACTATGGAACTCACTTCCAGCCGATTTACGGAGACACCAGGGAATCGGTGACTTCAGGAGAGGGCTCAAGCAGCAACTGAGTACATGAAAATCAATGGTTTACGTCGTCGTTTTTGTAAGGGAGTAAGCTAACATTGAGGCTAGCTTACTAGGGATTTCTTTTTTCTACATTAATTTAAATGAAATTTGTATGTTTATTTTAGTTTTTAGATTTGTTTTCAACTTTTTTTTCACTTCCACTGTATAACTCTGCACAATAATGGATTTTGTATCTAAGTGTATGATTATTTTAAAATAAATTGAAATTGAATTGAATTAAATAATAATTTAATAATTTAAAACACTAACTTAACTACCAATATGTAATGCTAAATTTTTAAAATTTTCTAATAATTAGCATAATTATAATTTATTATTTCAAAAATTTGCATCCGAATTTTCAATAAATCACGCACAATTACACAACCGATTTGCAACTGTCATTTCAAATTTGCAAAAAAAAATTATGCAAAGAAATTATACCCAACAAGTTTAAGAAAAACCTCAAACGTCGTTCGAACCACTACATCACCCGATTTTCGTCGGCTTATTTTGTTGCCTACAATAAAAAAAAAACTTCCTCGAACTAAAACCTTTCTCCTCCACTAATGTTCATCCACAAAAGCAGAGATATCCCGGGTTATTTTCCTCATAAGCGAATGTATGTTAGACAAAGAAATCGCAAATAAACTTCTACTATATGCCAGAAAGGAATAGAGCTGAAAGTTTGTACTGTGAAGAAATGAATGCACAAGCCGGAAAATGAACGGCTTTTCAAAAAAAAAATACATTGCACGCTTTTCTTTTGAAAAAGAAGTTGTCTCTCGCTAGCGGAGTTCAAACTTGTCTTGGCTATGTGCCCGAGTTTGTGTATGAGTAAAATGAATAAACAACCGAACTGGTCGCAGCATTTCATCTTCGAGCGTGTATAAAGTTATGATTTATGAATGAAAAATGGTTTGATGAACAAATAATTGAATGTGATTGTTGGCAAGAGGCAAAATGAAAATTTTTTATATTTGAAAAGGGAAGCCGGAAGCAATCTGCTTGTATGGACGCCACGCCACTGGTAAGCAGTTAGATGATTCTTTTATCTTCACTGATCCAGATGTTCAAACTGCTTCTGCAATCGAAATCAACGAATACACTGAAACAGCAAATAACGAATTCAGTGAGGCGATGGACAGCTATAATTCGTCACTTACATCTGTGAATGAGCTCGATTTTGATGTTGTTGCCAGTGAGTTGTTAGTTGTACCTTGTCCAGTGACAGGTGGCGATAGTGATAGTGACAGTTCGAGACGTTTCTCGGACATGCGAGCTGTCCAGAGCTTGTACGCGATGCTAGCAGGTGCTACTGAAGATGTCAGTGAACCCAAATCTTATCAAGAAGCGTGGCAAAGCGAGGAGAAGAAGCAGTGGGAAGAAGCAATGAAAGCCGAACACGAATCACTAAAAGCCAATGATACATAGGAGCTGTGCGAGCTGCCTGCTGGTCACAAAGCTATAGATAATAAATGGGTTTATAAAGTAAAATGCAATGCTATTCGTCGATTTGGTTCATGTTGGCGATGGCGGTGAAGTCTAAGATGCTGATAAACCAAATGGATGCAGTGACTGCATTTGACAGAAGAAATTTATATGCGTGAATCAGATGGGGTCGATGATAAATTGGGAAAGGTTTGTCGTCTGAAGCAAGCACGTTATGGTCTGAAGCAATCCAATCGTGTCTTGAATGACAAACTAAATGATGTTTTGGTGCAGGAAATGAAGTTCAAGCGATCTTCCATTAATCAGTGCATCTATTTCAAGCATTCGTACCAAAATATTAGATGCACAACTAAGTTCTAGATGGCTCCAGCAGTAAGTACTGGTCGATTTTGACATATCCAAAACGTTATGGACCGAGCTTAGACATATGGTAAACAAACTGTTTTGACACATTAGTGATTTTGTTTTGGCAGCATATAATTTTGGTTGTGTGGAAATGTCTAATTTTGTGCCTAATAATCGTCATTTGCGGGAAGTGTTGATTTTCTTCTTTCATTCGAAGAAAACGGCGGCTGAAGCGCATCGAGAGCTCCAGAAAATTTACGGAGATACTGCTCTAAGTGAAACAACGTGCCGTGATAGGTTCCGTCGCTTTAAAGACGGTGATTTCGATGTTGACGACCGTCCGCGTGAAGGAAGCCCAAAATCCTTCGAAGACGCTGAATTGGAGTCATTGGTCGATGAGGATCCATGCCAAATGCAAGAACAGCTTGCTTCAGCATTAGGAGTTACCCGTCATGCCATTTCCAAGCGATTACATTCGTTTGGAATGATTCAAAAACAAGGAACTTGGGTCCGTTATGATTTGAAGCCAAGGGACGTTGAGCGTAATTTTTTCTCCTGTGAACAACTGCTTCAGCGGCAAAAAGGAAGCGTTTTCTTCATCGCATCGTGACGGGTGAAAAATGGATTCATTACAGCAACCCAAAGAAAAGAAAGTCATGGGGACTGCCCGGTCATGCTGCTACGTCATCGGCTCGACCGAATATTCACGCCGCGAAGATTATGCTGTGTATTTGGTGGGACCAGGTCGGTGTCATTTATTACGAACTGTTGAAACCCAACGAAACCATCACTGGGAACGGTATCAACTTCAATTGATGCATTTGAGTCGAGCACTGCGCGAAAAATGGCCACAATACGAGCAGAGGCACGAAAAAGTGCTCCTGCAGCATGGCAACGCTCGGCTCAAATGGGAAGTCCTATCCCACCCGCCATATTCCCCAGATATTGCGCCATCCGATCATTACTTGTTCCGTTCAATGGCACATGGTCTGTCTGATCATCAGTTCCGCTGATATGAAGACTTAAAAAAATGGCTTGATTAGTGAATAGCCTCAAAAGATGAACCCTTTTACCGTAACGGTATTCGAGCTCTGCCAGAAAGATGGGAAAAAGTTGTAGCTAGCGATGGGCAATACTTTGAATGATTTATTTGTAATCATTTTTTCACAATAAAGTTGCATTTTCATCAATAAAAGCGAGAACTTAGTTGCGCGCCTAATACCTTTCTTCAATATCGTCATCTTCATCGAAAAAATTGTCTGAACAGAATACGAGTATTGATAACGAATTATTGAAGAAAAAAAACAAGCAAGACTCGGAATTTTGTAAAACGTTATAAATTATAATTTTATTCCTCAACAAAAGTATCAAGTCAAAAAAACTATTATTGGAGATGATGTGATGCTTCGCGCTTGGTGGTTGCTGGCAGAGAGAGAACAAATCGTTAGCCTATATCAGTGGAGGCTAATCGTAGGATAAAACCAAAATCAAAAAACGGTAATACTCTCATAATTTCCAATTCGAGTAAACTAGAGGTACTTGCATCTGATATTAATACAGCAAGAGCGAAGTAGCACAAAGCAAAATAGAAACTAGTTTGATAAAATATGGAACTTATAGCTATAGGGTAAATTAGGGTTAGTTAGGTAATTAATATTTAGGAATTAGCAAATAGTCTATAGGTTAGCACTGAAGTTTATATTTCGTTATCCAACATGCCGTCGCCGCTGAAGTAATTTTAGGAAAGTGGCAGCATCGCTAAGTTGGTGATGGGGCGCTTGAGCATTCCGCTTTTGGTTCGCAGCGTAACTACTCGTACATGTCCATCTTGGCCTGGATGGATTTCTGCAATTCTTCCTAGGGACCATTGTGAAGGTGGCATATTCGCCTCCTTGAGAACTGCCATATCACCAACTCTAAAATCTCTGGTAGGTTCTCTCCATTTTGGGCGCTGCTGTAACGATGTTAAGTAATCGGTGTGCCATCTTCGCCAGAAACCTTGCAACATATTCTGGAGTAATTCCCATCTCCCTAGGTGATTAATAGGTGTCTCCAGATAACTTGGCTCGGGGATAGCGGTATATGGCCTTCCTATAAGAAAATGAGAAGGTGTTAATGGGTCAAGATCTAAGTCAGAGGAAGCACAAAGTGGCCTAGAATTCAAGAGGGCTTCGATTTGGGCTAACAAGGTACACATTTCCACGAAGGTAAGAGTATGATTGCCAACGACGCGACGAATATGTTGTTTTACCAATTTAACCCCCGCTTCCCATAGCCCGCCGAAGTGAGGACTGTGCGGAGGGATAAATTGCCAATCGATGCTCTCTGCAGTTAACATTTCAGCAACTTTCTGATTGTGTGCCTGCGATTGCACCAACTTGTGCATCTCTGATAGAACGCGAGCTGGTCCTTGAAAGTTTGTCCCATTATCTGAGTATATAACGCCTCGTTATGAACCATTTGAGCGCAGCCAAAAAGGCATCCGTGGTTAGGTCCGAAACCATTTCAAGATGAAGCGCCTTGGTAGTCATGCAGACAAATAACGAAATGTACCCTTTCATCATTTTAGGCTTCCTTCCCTTGGACGAAGAGTTATGGGGCCAGCGTAATCACATCCAGTGTGAGCGAAAGCAAAGGATGGATTCACACGTGATGATGGCAAATTCCCCATAAGCTGCGTAGACGTAGCCTGTCGCTGACGGAAACACGTAATGAAATCGTGCACCAGTTTCCGAATAAGGTTTCTGCTCCCTATGATCCAATACTCTTGACGTATCAACGCGAAAAGTCCCGAAACACCGATATGCAAAAGGTTTCTGTGTGCATCCAATAGAATTAGCTGGGTAATGCGATAATTTTTGGGCAGAATAGTAGGATGTTTTACACTATAAGGTACATCCCTAGCGTTTGAAATCCTGCCACCGACACGCAACAAACCGACATCATCAATAAAAGGCGAAAGTGAAAACAACTTTGACATCTTGGAAACACACCGATCAGACTTGAGAGCAGCTATTTCGGCTTGGAACTCATTTTGAGACCACCGGAGACAGGCTTGTTTAGCAAGACGAAGCTCTAAAAGCGAAAAATATCGAAGTTTTCTATCTTCTTTAGGCAAACGGCAGAACTTTATGAAGCGATGAATATACCCAACGATTCTAACCAGTTTTCTCCAAGCAGATACCTTTAGCGAAAGGTTTTCGAGAAAATGCTCAACCGGAACGGAAACGTGAACTTCAAAGCCCCTTTTCCTCTCCTCAGGAATCTCTTCGATCAAAATTTCACGATTAACGGGCCAACAATCTAGCTCCTGAGACAACCATGCCGGACTTTTCCACCACATTTCGAATTCCATTAGATCTGCGAAAGCCTCATGCCGAAAGGAAGACGTTGTTCACGATTTGAAGAACAAAAACTTTAAAATCGTCGATGCGGTAAACTTAATTAAACGGGAAAAGCAAAAATTGGAAGGCGAGGAAACGATGGTTAAGCGCGAGCTTCCTCTTTTTATGCTAACCTTTGATAAGGCTGAGAGTTTAGAAAAGATTTACGAAATAAGAACAATTCTGAATGTCGTAGTCAAAATCGAACCCATGCGCAAGAATACAAGGTTGATACCTCAGTGCAAGCGATGCCAAGGATTCAACCATACGCAAACATATTGCCGAAAAGAACCGCGATGTGTCAAATGCGCCGGTAAACATCTTAGTCAAGAGTGTGGTGTAAACAAAAAAACCCCTGCAGCGTGTATTAACTGCAATGGTAAGCATCCGGCTAATTACAGAGGCTGTGAAGTAGCCAAAGAATTACAAAAAAGAAGAGATCGACTTATGAAGCCGGAAAACCCACCCTCAAAACCGGTAAATAAGGAAAAGTCGAAAACTGCTGCAAGAAAGGTGACTAGAGACAACCGAGCCGACCCTGGCGCGCTTACGTACGCTCAAGCTGCGACATCAAACACCGATCAAATTCCACACCACGTTAAGGTAAAAGCGCCTAAAGAAAAGCCATCAGATTCTGACATGCAGACGCGTGCTCAAGCATCAACATCAATAAAAACGAACACTGATAATTCGGAAAACCCCGTATCTCACGTCTTTTCTATTATCCTTGCGAGGCTTGAGGAGCAAACAAAAACAAACACGCTAATTGTCGACAGGTTGGAGAAGCTTGAATATAAGCTTAACAATAGGAGCATTTCAAAACGAACATGACGAAACTTCTTAAAATTGTTGCATGGAACGCCAACGGTCTCATACAAAGACTAGAAGAGCTAGAAATATTTCTACGGGAAAATGACATTGACATATGTTTGATCTGTGAAACTCACCTGACGAAACTATCGCGTGTAAACATTACTGGATACAGTACCTATCACGCTTATCACCCGTCGGAAAGAGCCAGAGGCGGATCGTCTTTAATCATAAAAGATTGCATCGAACACTCTGAAGAGATTATGATAGAGCTTGAAACAATGCAAGTGAGCACTGTACGCGTGAAAAATGGACATTACTCTTTCAATGTCTCGTCTATTTATTGTCCACTGCGTTGCAGGCTTGAAAAAAATGATTTTACAAATATTTTCAACTCTCTTGGACCGAATTTTATTATTGGCGGTGATTTTAATGCAAAACACACCTTCTGGGGTTCAAGATGTGTCTCACAAAAAGGCAGAGCACTTTACAACGCCTGCATGCAACACAGATGCGACTTTCACTCGACTGGTAAACCAACATATTGGCCGACTGATAACAACAAAACACCCGATCTGATCGATTTCTTTGTTGTAAAAGGAATACCAGACAAATGTATTAAAATTGATGAAAGTTTTGATCTCTCTTCCGATCATTCCCCTATCATTCTAACGATGAGCGAACGCCTAATTAAAAAAGATGTACCTGCTAGACTAACTAGCAGAAAAACTGATTGGGAAGGCTTTAAAAAAGACGTTGAAGAACATACCGAACTGAGAGTATCACTTAGGACGTTTTCTGAACTCGAAATCGAAATTGATCGTTTTGTTGAAGTTCTGCAGCGCGCCGCGTGGAAAAATACTCCCTATCAAAGGAAAACGCCAATCAATCATGCCCAAAAATATCCACCGGAAATAAAAGAAATGGTAAGGGAGAAGAGAAAAACGCGTAAAAAATGGCAACAAACTCGTGCTCCGCAACATAAGTCGCATTTGAATCGCTTGTGTAACTTGCTAAAAAAGGCCATTATTGATTTTAAAAACCGGACAATACAAACCAGCATTGAAAGCATAACAGCGGACAAAGATTCCAATTATTCGCTCTGGAAAGCTATAAAAGGCATTAAAAAACCGAAAATACAAGCGGCCCCAATCAAGAAAAATGACAACGAATGGGCCAAGAATGATAAAGACAAAGCAGAAGTCTTTGCCGCCCATTTAGAAGAAACATTTAAACCATTTGATGGGCAAGCGCTTGCTGAAAATGATAATGCGTCGGATATAGCATTTAACAATTACACAGTAAGAAATGCAAGGCTGACCGAACTTCAACAAGAAATAAAGAAACTGAAACCGAATAAAGCTCCTGGATACGACCTAATCACAGGAGAGCTTCTTAAATCGTTACCTAGAAAAGCGTTAGTTAAGTTTCTTTACATTATAAACGCAGCGATAAGATTAGAATATGTTCCGAGTCAATGGAAAGTCGCGGAAGTAATAATGATTCTGAAGCCAGGAAAACCACCGAATGATAAAAAATCGTATAGACCTATTTCGCTGCTGCCGATTATGTCTAAAGTTTTCGAAAGAATAGTACTTAAGCGATTACAGCCGGTTATAGAAGAAGGATCTCTTATTCCCAATCACCAGTTTGGGTTTAGAACCAAGCACTCAACAATAGACCAAGTGCATAGAATAACTGATTTAATTGAAAAAGCTTACGAAGAAAAAAAGATTTGCTCGAGCATATTCCTTGATGTTTCTCAAGCTTTTGACAAGGTCTGGCATGAAGGCTTGAAATATAAATTACGACAAGTTCTGCCGGAACACTTATATAATATTCTAGAAAAATACTTGACGAATCGACTTTTCCGAGTCAAACACGGAAACGAATATTCGGAATTTAAAGAAATAAGGGCTGGGGTGCCGCAGGGAAGTGTCCTTGGACCGCTTTTGTACCTATTATATACTCGCGATATACCGCAAGAAGAAGGCACCGTCTTAGCTACATTTGCCGACGACACTGCCATCCTGGCAACGGGTAAAACGATCGAAGAATCGACTGAAAAATTGCAAGAAGCATTGAATAAAGTAAATGAATGGACAAAGATTTGGCGACTAGCTTTAAACGAAAACAAATCTGTTCATGTCAATTTTACTTATAAGAAAATAAATAATTTGCCCATCTTTTCAAACTCGGTTCAAATTCCGTTTGCAAACGAGGCTAAGTATCTTGGAATGACACTTGATGCTAAGCTGAAGTGGAAATCGCACGTGAAGAAAAAACGTAAAGAACTCGAAACCAAATACAGAGAAATGTACTGGTTACTTGGAAAACATTCCAAGCTTAATATAGAGAACAAACTGCTTTTATACAAGCAAGTGCTAAAGCCGGAATGGACATATGGAATACAACTCTGGGGTTGTACTAAAATAAGTAATGTCAATATTTTACAAACTTTTGAAAATAAAGTGCTAAGATCAATAGTTAATGCACCGTGGTTTATTAGAAATAGCGATATCCATAGAGATTTAGGAATTGCGACAGTCGAATATGAAATCAAAAACTTCGCGCGTAAGCATAAAGACAGATTACAAGGACACGTTAACAATGAAGTCCTTCGAATTCTAGATGAGAGGAATCTACTGCGTCGTCTACAAAGGACTAAACCTTTCGATTTAACGCGATAGCAAGAAACCGCGCCTAATTTGCGGAACAAGCAGGAACTTTCAATGGAAAGGGACCTGCCAAACGATCTCAATACGTGAAAGAAAAACTGCTAGATAAGTCAAAACTTAGTTGTAGTATGTAATCAAAGAAATTTATCACGAAGGGAGGTTTTTTTAGTGAGTAAAAATCTCACACTACTATGAGCACGCGCTACCGATCCTCATAGTGTCTTCATGAAGATTTTTTACCTACCCTCGGAAAAAAAAAAAAAAAAAAAAAAAAAAAATTAGATCTGCGGGTGCAAGACCCCTGGAAGCACAATCAGCATTGTTTTCAGCAGAACACACATAATTCCAAGAAGAACTAGGCAACGATGACAGTATTTCGGAGGTACGATTCGCTACGAATGTATTCCATCTTCGCGGAAGCGAGGAGAGCCAGGATGAAACTATTTTCGAGTCACAAAATGCAAACACTCGAACTGGTGTTTTCAGACAAGGACGACCGAATGAGCTCAACTAACCGACACAAGAGTAGTGCTCCACAGAGTTCTAGGCGAGGAATCGACAGCTGTTTTACCGGAGCAACACGAGTTTTGGCCGCAACTAATTGGACCTCAACCACACTGTCACTTGAACAACTTCAACTGTAAACTACCGCAGAATAAGCCTTTTCGGAAGCATCCGAGAATCCTATTAACTCCAAGCTTTTAGAATTTTGGGTAATTCTTCGAGAAATCCTAAAGTTTTCGAAATAAGCCAAATTCTCCCGATACCGCTTCCATTTTTCTGCTACTTCAAAGGGTAAGGGGTCATCCCAATCTATTTTCGTCTTTGCGATCCAAAGCTCCTGAAACAGTATCTTCAAGACAATAGTGGAAGGAGCCAAGAAGCCCAAGGGATCGAAAATCCTTGCAACCTCAGAAAGCAGCCTACGCTTTGCAGGCAATAATTGTTCCGCCAAACTAATTTTATACGTAAATATGTCACGATGTGGGTTCCAAACCAAACCAAGAACTTTAGTGCACTGCGATGAACTATTCAAATCCAGCGAAATAGATTCTTTGCATTCGATTTCTCGCAAAATCTCCCAACAATTTGAACTCCACTTGCTGAGCTCCAAACCTCCACAAGACAGCATTTCTACGATCTGCTTCTTTAGCTCCAATGTCTCTGACAACGAATCAGCTCCTGTCATAAGATCGTCGACATACATACCATGCAAAATGGCATACGACGCTATAGGGAACTGGTGTTTGTAATCAAACGCTATTTGACGGAGAACTTTCATAGACAGATAAGGGGTTGGAGAGGTACCATACGTCACAGTACACAAACGAAAATGCGAAATTCGGCTATCAGAAGATTCTCTCCATACAATCCGCTGAAAATCTCGATGTTTTGGATGTACCCAAATTTGTCGAAACATTTTGACGATGTCAGCACAAAACACAAAACGATGCAAGCGAAATCGTATACAAACGTTAAGCAGGTTGCGTTGAAGAGGGGTTCCTACACGAAGCATCTCATTGAGGCTGCAATTTTTGGTATCCTTATGCGATCCATCGAAAACGACGCGAATTTTGTTAGTGATGACGGCGTGATGAGGCAAATAGAAAACGCTTCCCGATGTAGGCTCTATTTCGTCGACTGGAATACGTTCCATATGTCCTAAATCTAAATACGTTTTCATAAACTTGTGATATTCCACTTTTAGACCTTCATCCCGAGAAAACCGACGTTCCATAGCGAAGAGTCTAGACAGGGCTCCAGATATGGTATTAGCAAATGTTGCATTATCTTGTCGAAATGGAAGTTCTACCATGTACTTGTTGTCCGACGTTCGAGTAAGGGTCTTAGAAAAATTAACATCTACCTCATCTTCACTTAGTGTCAAAGAGAACTTTTGCGGAACTTCCTCAATTTCCCAAAAAGACTTCAAAATCACATCAAGGTCAACACCTGCATGCAACGAAACAACGAGTTTTTCTGACAAACAACCCGTTACAACCCATCCAAAAAGGGTCTCATGCGTAACAACCCTTCCTTTTTCATCTGAGCGATGACCACCTCGCAGTATACTCCAAGCCTTGTCAGCCCCCAACAGTATATCAATGTGCCCGGGGGTATTAAATCCGACATCAGTTAACTGAAGGTCTTCGAGGAAAGTGAAGTTGCTACATTCGAATGAAAACGATGGAGTTTGTGAGGTTATTTTGTTCAGAATATAAGCCTCAATTTCAATAAACTGCGGACTAATGCAAGATTTTAAGGTTAAATTGACTGCACCGTGAGTCACACCAGCTTCAACGGATGAAATTCCAGATATAGGCAACCGAGCATGGGAACGGCGAAGGCCAAGCCTTTTCACTAAACTATCAGTCACAAAAGACACCTGCGAACCGGTATCCAATAGGACGCGCGCGAAATGAGTCTTTCCTTGGGCATCAAGCACTTTAACAACGACGGTAGGTAATAATCCCGTGGAACGCGATTCATTTTTCATATGGTTGCTTACGACCGATACCGCAGAGTTCGGAGCAGCATTAATGGCAGTGGGAGAGTTGGTTGAACTAAAAGATTGATTAGTATTATCTACGTGTACTAAGCTATGATGACGAGTATTACAAAACGAACAACGCGCCTTAACTCGACATCGCATCGATGAGTGTTTAGTACCGAGACAATTGTAACATAATCGCTGATCTCTAGCGAAGCTGCGACGAGAACTAACCGACATTGAAGCGAATTCTGGGCACTGCGGTAGATAATGTTCACCCTTGCATTTTGGGCACGACGCATTCACCACGGCTAGGCTTTTTATGTTCACAGGTTTCGACGCACGAGAGTTCTTTACGACGCGATTGGTTTTTGAATCACTAGCTTCTAAAGCACAAGAACGTTCTTCTAAGAACTCCAGAAGGTCTTCGATGGTAGATTCCTCTGAATTTTTGCTTTCTAGCGCCCAAGCCTTTCTAGTTTCCGAATCTGTTTTATTTATTAACAAGTACACGAGCCACGGATCTCTACCTATTGCCTTAACCGCTTCTAGACCACGAATAACCTCGTCCGCTTTGTCAACAAGCTTACGCAAGTGAGAACCATTCCCCGAATCCACGCTTGGCAATTTAAGAAATTGTTCAATAAGCGCATTAATAATGTAAAGCGGCTTATCGTACCGGCGTTCCAGCTTCTCCCAAGCAAGCAGATAATTGGAGTCCGAAACGTTTATACCATTCAACAAATTAAACGCATCTTCGCGTAAGACCGATTTCAAGTAACGGAATTTTTGAGCACCGGAAAGCTTAACATTACAGTCCACAGTTTGCATAAATACATCACGAAAACCCGGCCATTCGCGGTAATCACCGGAAAAGGGTGTAATATGCATGGGTTGTAACAATATCGTTGACGCGTCCTTATTGCTGGTGCTAGACGAAGCCGCCTGCCCTAACCTATCCATGAATTCAGTCTGAGAAGCAACTAATTCTCTCAGCGAAGTATTTTGGGCTGCATCGCGGACCGGAGCTAATTCCTTTATACGCCTCAAAAGGGCACATTTTGCGATAAAGTATTTCGATTCTACAATCTCAAATTCGGCTTCGGGATCACCGTATCCCTCCTCAGCATGAAACTCAAAAAGAGCCGATTGACTATCACAAATGTCTTTCCATGCCTTCTCTAATCTTTCTAACCGCACCTCCAATTCTAGAACATGGGCATTGTCGGGAATTTTTTGTGAAAAGGTAAAAACTCTAGTAATTGAGCCTTTATAATGACCGCGTGCTTGTTTCACGGCTTCCATTATAATAATTACGATTAAGTCCAATTACCGAACACGTGGATCAAAACGCTAAATCAAACACAACCCTTGCAGCCTTCACAAAATTTATCGATTCCACTATGCACTAATTATCAAGACAGCAGCAGCAAATCGAGCCCCAAAAAAGCATCCATAGACAGCAACAGACAGGAGCAACAGACCAAATTCAGATTTGCAATTAATACTTATCTGTGTAGGAATCCAAAGTCTAGCAACCACCAACCAATAAACGAAAAAACGATTCCAAAATATCCGGGCGTAGAAGGACCAGCTTTGATAACGAATTATTGAAGAAAAAAAACAAGCAAGACTCGGAATTTTGTAAAACGTTATAAATTATAAATTTATTCCTCAACAAAAGTATCAAGTCAAAAAAAACTATTATTGGAGACGATGTGATGCTTCGCGCTTGGTGGTTGCTGGCAGAGAGAGAACAAATCGTTAGCCTATATCAGTGGAGGCTAATCGTAGGATAAAACCAAAATCAAAAAACGCTAATACTCTCATAATTTCCAATTCGAGTAAACTAGAGGTACTTGCATCTGAGATTAATACAGCAAGAGCGAAGCAGCACAAAGTTTGATAAAATATGGAACATATAATTACAGGGTAAATTAGGGTTAGTTAGGTAATTAATATTTAGGAATTAGCAAATAGTCTATAGGTTAGCACTGAAGTTTATATTTCATTATCCAACAAGTATATAGATCTGAGTATGCTCTACAATATTCCTATATAACATTTATATTCACGCCCACTTTTTGAGGCATTTTCTTCAAAAATTTCTTCTGCTTTTAAAAACCTAAGAGCAGTGGTAGTAAATCTTATACTCAGCTTCCTTAATAGATTTAATTCAAAGATCAATGGGTTCCATTTGCAAAGCACTGGGACGCTTTTTGGGCACACATGCATACATTCTAACCATTGCTATGGCCAAAATAATGACAGACAAACACATTACGCTTCTGTCAAATTGATTGTCGAAAATGTAGTAAAATATAGTTTATATCTTTTATATATATATACAAAAGTGAAACTCTGTATGTATGTTCCAGTTAACGAATTATTCGCAAATAAAACTAAAAAAATATCTTTTCCTCTCTCTTTATTAATTGAACACCACTTAAAAACTAAAAACAATTTTTCCTTACACTATTACTTATAATGTTTAACCTGCGACCTCAGCATTAAACGTGCATGAGAAAATATTTCAGACGAAATGTTATCATTAAACGTGCGTGAGAAAATATTTCAGACGAAATATTGTCCCGGCCGGTGCACCCGATCGATATCTGAATTCTGCAGCGCGTGTGCTGACATTGCACCTAATTCGGTGCGCGTGCAGAATGCAGTGTGCTAACTCCTCCCTCCTTAAAACTGCGACCCGCAGGTCAGATACTTAAAATTGGTGGGGGTAGAAGTCGCTCGTTTGTGGTACTACTGGAGGTGGTTGAACTTGTATAGGTTGCTTTTTTATTTTCTTACATTTATGCTTATATACTATGAAAAACATAATGACGATTAACAAGTGTATGAATATATCTGAAATGATGGTTGAATTTTTTACAATGGAAAATTTCTTAAGTTCTTTAATATTATTTATATGTAAATCATGCAAAAATTCTAGGTCCAATTTTATATCTTTTACGGTTATGTTTTGTTGGATTATGGGTGGCAAAATATTGAAGGTTGTTACTTCTCTGTAATGTTTTTAATCTGGGACTTATGAATTTTTTTCCCGGTTTCCGTAATAATTGTGACCTTGTTGTCACGTAGTACCTTCTCTTTCGTATATAGAGGTTTCTGTTTACCGTCTCGACGTTTAACCGCTGAATAGATTACCTCTCCAGGTTGGTAAGTCTTTGGTGTATTCCTCTCACGGTTTTCTCTGATCTTTTTCCTCTTCTGATTCCTTTTGATGAGTTCGGAGAGATCTTCGTTTATCTTGGACAGAAAGTCCACGAGATTACGGTAGTTGATTCATTGGATTCTTCCGAGAAATATGTCGCTCGGTTTGCTTTTTGTAACAGAATGTATGGTGTTATTATAGCGATCGACTGTTACATCTATAATCTCCTTCAGGGTCAGGTCAGGATATTCCTTCCGGAGACATCTGGTGATTTCTATGATCGATGAGTGGACCCTCTCCACTATTCCATTCACTTCACTTTTTTGGGGTGGAGTCAAATAGATTTGAATACCAAGAGATTTAATGTAATTTGAAATGATAGGACTTACGAAGCTCCTCTCGTTGTCAGTTACTATGGATCAAGGCACCGTGAAATAATGTAGGATCTTTATTATCTTTTTTCGTAGATAGAGCGCTGACTTTTCCTTGATATGGAAGAACTTTGCGAATTTTGACAGCTTATCGAAACAAGTTATAAATTTCTCTCGATTTATTTCGAAAATGTCCATATGAACTATTTCTGTCGGATAGGTAGGAATTGGCGTTTCCTGATGTTCTGGTTTCGAAGGGTGTCTGTCGTACTTGTTAGCTTTACATATTTCGCAGTTCCTCGTGAACTTCCTTATCAGACTGCTCATTTTTGGGAAGTAATATCTTTCCAGGATTTGTTCTTTGTTCTCCCGATTGTTGCGATGAGCTCTGTTATGTTCTTCTTGGATGATTCTCATCTTGTTTCCTTCATTACTCAGGTCTTCCACTATTCTCTGTGTAATACGAATTTTAAACTTACCAAAGTTTTCCTTATAGATGTCCTGTAGGAGCGGAATGTGTGTTTCTGGTAACTTGATCCCATTGATAATATTTGGGTTTAGCTTTTTCTTTAGGGCCTGTGTCAGGTTTTCTTTCGTGACTTTTTGGAAACGAATATAATGCCTATGGAAAGTCGGATGGGGTTCTTCATGTGCGGTCATTTCGCGTCCTTCTGAGATGATTATTTGGTTCCTTAACACGTTCAACGGGACTTCGCAGTAAGGAATCAGGTCCGAGCTGTCTTCTGCGGCGCTGTGCATAGTTTGCGAATCCGATGTTAAGCTGTTGGCCTCTGATTTCAGTCTAGACAACGCGTCTGCTACCAAATTTGTTTTTCCCGACTTGTAGGTTAACTCGTAGTTGTATTCTTCTATTCGCGATTTCCACCTTTTAAGTTTCGCATTCGTATTTCGGTTGCTCAGTGCAAAAGTCAGCGGTTGATGGTCAGTCAAAATCCGTATTTTCTTTGCTTCGTATAGATAATTCCTCAAATTATCAAGAGCCCAGACAATCGCCAGCATCTCTTTCTCATTGGTGGCGTAATTTTCTTCTAACTTGCTGAGCGATCTAGAGATGTAGGTAATTGGCCTGTCTTTTCCTAGTTCCCCCTGGGAAAGTACTGCTCTTATCGCAGTATTCGAGGCATCCGTTGTTAGGATGAAGGGCTTCTCGAAGTCGGGAAAGATGAGAATCTCGGATGATGTCAGAAGTTCCTTGAGATTTTCGAAGGCTCTGAGTTCTTCGGCGTTCAATTGGATTTTGACGTTTCTTGATGCACTGGCCTTAACCTGGGCCCTCTCCCCTTTGGTGAGATTTGTTAAAGTTTGGCGATCTTGGCAAAGTCTTTAATAAATCGCCTGTAGTAAGAGGTGAGTCCTAAAAATCCTTTTAACTCCTTGAGGTTTCCCGGTGATTTTAGCTTATGAATTGCGTCTTCCTTTTCCTATCAGGTCTTATACCCTTATTTGTTATAAGGTACCCTAGAAATCACCTTGAGATTTGCTTCCTCTAATGCGGACAGCACGGTTTCGACATTCCTTAGATGTTCCTCCTCGTTGCCACCGAATACGATAATGTCATCAATGTAGACGTAACATATTCTAATTATGTAGGCCTGCAGGACATCATCTATGGTCCTTTGGAAAATCGCTGGTGCGTTCTTGAGTCCGAATGGGAGCCTGGTGAATTCGTACTTCTCATTCATGGTGCAAAAGGCAGTTTTAGGAATGTCTGCCTCTTTCATCCGTACTTGATGAAATCCTGAGGTGAGGTCTAGGGTGGTGAAGAACTCCAAATTTCCCAGACTGGCGATGGTGCTGTTAATGTCCGGAATCGGATAGATGTTAGATATGGTGACGGCATTGAGCTTTTTGTAATCTATCATGATTCTATACTTCCTTTCTCCCGTGGCGTCAGGTTTCTTAGGGACTATCCACAAAGGGGAATTGTACGGGCTTTTCTATCGCCTTATGATACCATCCAGCAGCAATTTTTGTATTTGAGACTCCACTTCGGATCTCAGATTAACAGGGTACGGGTAAGACTTCGTGTAAATGGCTTCTCCCGTTGAGGTTCTGATTTCAGCTCTTATATTTGTATCGATGAATTCTGTATCGCTGATTGGCCCAAAAACCTTCTCATGCCTGTCGATAATGCACTTGAGGATTTTTTTCGTCTTGTCGGGTAAATGCTCATTCTTAACTTCTATATTATTGACTTGGATCGATTTCTTTTCTTCTAGGGGGATTTTTATGCCTGGACTAATAGTCAAGACGTTGATTTTCCTGTCTATGATAGCTTCCAATTGCTTGAGCGTATCATCGCCTATGATTCCGTCGAATGTTTTCAAGCCGGGCAATACGAAAAAATCCAGGATAGTGTTGTTTCCCGCCTTTTCGAAGAATTTTCCGGATTCCTTCTTGTCTATTCGTATTTCTCCTCCCGCTGACTGAATCTTAAAGGGTTTTTGTGCCGGTTTTGCATTGACTCCTATTTCAGGTCTTATAAAATTTTTATTTGCCCCAGTATCGATAAGAAATCTGAGTATGGAGCCCTCCTTGGTGACATACTTTATGTAAGGTATGCTTCAGAGGCAGTTGTCATAAAAATTATCTCGGTTTCAGTTACTTCTTCCTCTGGGTCTTCTATCTCGTAGCTGAGAGTCGCAGTCTCCTCATCGACTTCTTGTTCATATTCATCTAGGTACTGTTCCTCTTCCTGAGTTTCTGTGTTGTACAGCCTCTGCTGTTTTTGAGGGTAATTGTCCGAATGGTTCCTGAATGGGTTGTTTTGATCATAAGACTGGTATGGGCCAGATTTTCCGGGACGATTGGGGGCTGGTCTATTTATGTAATTACCCTGCCTTGATTGGACAGACTGGTCAACGGACATGGGCACCGGGGGCTTAGGTACGGCTGGTCGCGGTGGTGGAGGATAGCTTTTCTGTGGCCATGAAGGCTGGTAGCGATTTCTCTGCTGCTGCTGGTGATGAGTATTATATGCTACGTTCTTTTGTTGCGGAAGCAGAGATCTGTGTAGTAGTGGAGGCGGTAGCAGCCGATGTCGCTCCTGTCTAGGTGGCATTGGTATTTGGTTTAATGGAGTAGTTATGTTATAATTACTCTTCGGATGTAACGACACGCCTCTAAAATTCAGGTTTTGCATTTCCAACCAACAAGCATACGCTTCCAGTAGCGTCTGTGGCTTTTGAATCATCAAGATTTTGGATGGTTCTCCGTTCACTCCTCTTATAAAGACGTCTAGAGCTCGGTATCTGTAATTCTCTATTAGTGCTTTTACAGTCTCGGCACTATAGTCTTCCGTTTTGAGCTTTTTTTTTTTTATAATTTGCACGTGTTGAAGGGGATATGAATACCCTTATACTAATTTTATGATAAGCGAGAACTGATGGTTCATGCTAGCGTAGTATTCATCGATGTTTAAGTTTCCTTGCGAAAGGGTGCCGAGTTGATGTTCGAGGGTTCTCACATCCCTTTTATCAGCATAGTGTAAAGATAAGCAAGTCTTCATGGTCGACCAATCATCATCGAAAATATTGCACGAAATGAGAGCGGCGTCAGCTCCGCCTCTTATTTTCTGACGAATGCTCTGTAATATAGCCCTGTAAATTGGCTTTTCTTTTACAACCTCGTAGTCCTTCAAAATACTTTCAATGTTGTGGACCCAGGACACGTATTGTACAGGATTGCCGTCGAATGTCTGCAGGTCCTTGACGCTGTCCGGCAGTCTACTAATTTGTTCCAAATCTGACTCACTTTTGGGCGGTTATGGACTTGTAGTAACCGGGTTGCTTGTCGTTGCTGTGATTTCGAGGGACGCTAGCCTTCGCTCTAGTTCCTTTGACTTTTCAATCTGGGCATTTATTGCTCCAGTAAGCTGTGTGATAGCGTTTTCAATCCTCTCCATATTGCCAATTTTGGTAATTTATACGTTTATTTTTATGGGACCGCTATAACTTAAACGATTCTTTAGCTTAATGTAATAATTGTTTGTGTGTGTGTAACAATATTCTGTGTTCTTCAATCTATTTTATTCAATGTTTGTTTTTAATCAATGAGCTTATTTGTATGCAATTGGAATGATTTCTTTTTCACTTTTAAATGTTTACCAACTCACAGTCAATATTAAAATATATATATAAGTATATACGCTTCACAAATTTAACTTCAATTTTTCTCTTTAAAATGATTGATATTTGTTTATTTAAATTTTTCTTTTTATTTTTCAAATGGTTACAGTATTACAATAAAATCGTCTTAGTGTAGGTTTGACAAATTTAATAATTTTTTTTTACTAAATTACCGCGTGTTCCTGCTCGGGCGCCAGTCAACGAATTATTCACAAATAAAACTAAAAAAATATCTTTTCGGAGGCTATGCCTCTTTATTAATTGAACACCACTTAAAAACTAAAAACAATTTTTCCTTACACTATTACTTATAATGTTCAACCTGCGACCTCAGCATTAAACGTGCATGAGAAAATATTTCAGACGAAATATTATCCCGGCCGATGCACCCGATCGATATCTGAATTCTGCAGCGCGTGTGCTGACATTGCATCTAATTCGGTGCGCGTGCAGAATGCAGTGTGCTAACTTTCCCTATGGATTGCTAAACCTTTCAACCGATCATCATGAAATTTTAACCACGTATTATTTACGTCAAAAGAGTCATTGTAGCAAAAACACTGCTGTTTCTAGTAGTTTATAAATTAAAGTTATAAGATAACATGTTTATTTTGGGGACTTGCAAGGTATGCTTTCCATTTATCCTGTCTGACTAAAAGAGAGACAGATAAGCGTGTTTCGTTCTGAAATATTATAAGAAGGAAATACCGAAACCGATTCTAATTTGTAATATGTTGTGTATTGATAGAATCTTTTAATTTAATAAAAAGAAGAATTGTTGCTTTTGTTTCAAAATCAACAAAAATCTCCTTAAAAAGTTATACAAATTGTTCTTTTTAATCCAGAAGATCGTCTGGAACAAATTTCATTTTGATATTTGTCTCTACTACAATAGTCAGTTCGTACTGTTTTTTTTATTAAATTGAGTTTATTTTTTTTAAAACTCATACTGATTTTAGATTTTGAAAAACACGGGGATAGCAATAAATTAATTTATAAAGCAATCTTTTATTGGGACTATCTATAACTGATCTTTTCTAAGCCCAAACAAAATAACAAAATCCCAATCCAGGTATGCCAGAAGCATCTATTACCCATCCTAAAATTTGGTCAGAACCAGTATCCATATTAAAGAAGCAAAAGCTTATTTGTAAATTACTGAGTTATTATTGTTTAAAATCAAAATTTCATTAAGGGTACTAATAATTCAATTTATTTTTAGTTTTGAGTACAACTTTAAAAATCTGTGTTCATCTTTAGTTGTTCACTTCATTTGTTTTTGTATATATTTTGGAGAGGATGCAGCTCTTTTCAAATTATTGTTGCTTTTGACGGTGATTGCATTTGATTCCTTTTTAAATTGTCAATGCCTTTGACGGCTTGGTGACAGCAATTCGGCAGGGAATTGCAAGTCTTTTGCCTCTCTACAATTTGTCTCTGATTTCATTTGAATCTACGAACATGCAATCCTTTTTCGGTACATGTTGCTTTCAAAATATTGCTGGAAAATATAAAATGTAACACTAGGTTAAGCAGGCAAATCACCTGACAGTCTTGAAAGTTATAGACCGATAAGTAGCCTCAGCTAAATATTTGAAACAATTTTTAAGGAACAAATCCTCAAATATATCTGCTATTACAATATAAATGAAATGCATTTCCCACATCGGGCATACAGTTCCTTAATACAACCGAAAAAAATATTCTTTTTCTTTACCTTAAAAATGCCTTTCTACGGTCGCCTTAATCTGGTTCTCATCTGCAAATCTCCAGCCTAGTAACTCCTTTTCCAAAATTGGAAAATGTCGCCCAAGTCTCATCTACTGTTCTGATACGGTTGCAAATTTCATCGAGATTGTCCAACAAAATTTTGCAGCACTAGAGTTGTCGTTGGTTGTCGAACGGTGTGTTCATTTTCGCTACCCAACGCGCACTAATTTTTCATGTTTAAATGCCCCTGCACAATTTCTTTAATCTGTTCTTTGCTGATGTGCAACTCGACCGCTATCTGCCATATTTTTATTCTTCGATCAGAGCTAATTTTTCAACTTTTCCTACTTTTTCTACAGTGACCACTGACACAGGATGCCCTGGGCGGGGATCGTCTTCATAGCTCTCTTGCCCTTGTTGAATCCTGAAGAGTCGATGGAATGTCTTCGAAAATTTCTTTAGGCGATTTTCCTTTTTCATGAGGTACTTTATCACGGCACGGTACTCAAAATTGTGAGAATTTCCGATTTCGGCTAACATTTTGATGTTTATCCGACCACAGGTAATAACAAAATGAGATTATTATTGAAGCGAGGTGATATTTATACTATAATACTAAAGAGAAGATGACTCGTTGTTGAGTATTTCAGGCCGCGAACTTATCAACCGCCCCTCGTACATCCTAAAGAGGAAATTGGCTTCATAATACTTCGCATCAAGTGTTAAGAATTTGTGAAGTCGATTCTTAGATAAATCGACTGGTGCTATTAGACATCGAAAATGCATTCGATACTGTTTGGCACAAAGGCCTCCTTTTCAATATAATTAGCTTTAATTTTCCGTCCTATATTTGTAAAAAGTTTTCTTTTCTAGTCGTCGTTTTAAGGTTTATGTAAATAGTGGTGTCTCAGATTTAATAAATGTCGGTTCGGATGTCCTTCAAGGATCTGTTCTGGTTAATTTTTTATACAAAGTTTTCTATCCAGTCGTCGTTCTAAGGTTTATATCAATAGTGTGTATCACTGAAACTTAATACCAGCTGAGTTTCAAACCAACTACACCAATCTGTCTTTCTCTCTGTCTCTTCCCCTTTCCTCAAAACCGTGTCCTCAAAAATAGTATAAGGGTATTTATAACCCCTTTCACACGTGCAAATTATATGAAAAAAAAAAACATATACACATATCGGTTCGGGTGTCCCCCAAGGTGTGTTCTAGGTAATATTTTATATAATCTTTTCACTTCTGATTTCCTCGATTTGCACAATTGTGATGCAACCATTTTTGCTGATAATAGAGCATTATTTTCATCTTATGAGTCCGCTCTCAATATTGAGAGCAAACTAAGATTAAAATTAAGTCTATTCAAAAAGCTGAGTAAACCATTTACCACAACTGTTCTTACTCGTATCATTTTAAAAACAGACATTTTTTTTACGAAATCGAACGCAAAAAGTGGACATTATACAGCACACTGACATCTACATATGTACATATTCTGTAGAGACATATGTGTTCAACGAAAAAACCCCAGAAAGTCGTCGTATATACATCATACACCGAAAGAAAAATCATTGGTTTAATCAAACATATTTCATTGATATCTAAAAATTGGCTTAAAATTGTCAAATCAAATAAGAATGTGATTAAAATAGACGAGACCTCATGTTTGAACCAACTACTTTGGCATTGTTGATAAACTTTTTCGTAACTAATTACTTTGGCACTATAAAAATTATTTCATCATAAGTGTTTTTGGTTAAACACAAACGTGGTCAATAAATACAAATCAACCACATTTCTTATAAAATAAAAATACGAGTATTCACTATTTTCCTGCAACGAACTTTCCTACAACTATGCGCGACAAGATTATTTCTTTCAATTTATATTTTGATGATTTTGAGTCAAATAATCAATTAGGATCCCACGGTGGTTGCTATTCTATTGGAGTCGTTTATTACAATTTTCTAAGTCTTCCACAGTGGATTAGTTCTGAATGTGATAACATATTTGTAGTTATGATGTTTTGTTCAAAATATAAGAAAAATTTAGTTTTTTGCTAACTTGTAGATGAAATAAAAAGCTTGAAGAAAATGGAGTTGTCACCTTCTGGTGAATCTTATCACCTTTTTTTTATTGAGACTTATTATAGGTAACAACCTTGGACTCAATACAATCTTGGGGCACACAAAAAGTTTTATTTCACAATTTTATCCCTTCGGTTGTCTAAAATCCACATAAGCGGAGACGAAAACTTCGCAAAAACGGCAGACCAGGTAAACTGGAAAATCCTAACTCCTCGGAGGTCGGTCCCATGGATTCTGGGGGGAATATTTATTGCTTTTTCAACCAAACTCCAGAAGGAGATCACTCACGGCAAGAACTCCACCAAAAAAAATAGCGTCAAAAAGCCTTACGGCCAAAGATAGCGCTATAATTTGTTGTGAGCTAGGGTTGCCCACGGAGGCGTCTTCGGTGCGAGTAAGGAGGACGGCGGCACGCTCGCGGTTGCTCGGCTCAGCTCGTCGGACAGGGTGGTTCTTGTCCACCTTACTTCACACCACCTGCTCAGCACACAAAATCTCATGCCATTTTGATCAAAAACAAAAGAAGGAAGAAAGCTACTCTACTCAGACTTCGGACGGACTAAAAAAAAATAGAAAAGAAAGCAATGGAAAATTCAAGGACTTATGCCCTTGGCCAGGAGAAAGATTGGGAAGGACTCCGCGAAGCTTACCCTACCTATCCTAAACTAAACCTAAACTAACTTAATGTCTTAAACTAAATCCTAATCTAAAACCTAACTATCTTAAACTATCCTAATGCCAATGCCAATGATTGTGAGAGATAGCCCCTGAACGCGCTCCCCAGTCACGACCTAAGTCTGTTGTAGTGGAGATTAGTCAGTCGTCACGTTATGTCGTCATTATTCGTAGTCGTCCTGTCTTGTCACCGTTCATCTACCGAAGGACGGCCCGACCGGCCATCCACACACCAAAATAAAAAAAAATTCCTATTCACACATAATTTAAGTAGTAATACACCGCTGAAATTTTGTCTGGCTCATTGCCCTGTTCAATTTATTACAAAATGTATTTATAATTACAGAATGACCTTTCTTTTATAACACAATTGACTCGAAAATGTACTCACGGTTTTACTCCTTTGTTGTTCCTTGTTGATCCTCTCCTATTGCGGAGATAAAAAAAAAACGCGACCGCAAACAAAAAAAAAACACCGAACCGCAATCCTTAGCAGAAATTTCACAAATTTTCACTATATCCTAGCCTTACTCTAAATTTTTCAAAAATCATACAACTAAAATTCAACTAAAATCAAAAAAATTAACCACTAATTAAAATCAAAAAAAATTCAAAGAAAATTCAAGAAGATTAAAAGTTCACTTAGGACTTAAAAAAAAGACTCAGAAGGAGTAATATCTAGCACTTTCACATGAATTTTAATATTTAATTTTAAATTTTAAATTCCTTTTCGCTTTCACTAAGGTTTACTAACACTGTGTCCCACGGAGCACCTTCTCGGAAGCGTTGACTTTACTGTTGGGGGAGCACCTCTTGCTGCCGTTGTAGCGGACCACCGCCGCCGCTATTCACTGCCTGCACCGGACCTTGTCCAGATGCAACGGTGTGGTCCTCAACCGGCCCTGACAAGAAAAAGGCAAACGACAGGGTCTCTGGGGCCTATGCCACTCTGATACTTTCACTACCTAATGTTTTAAATTATTTTATTATTGCCCACAAGTGCTCCTAATTTCCATTACACATACCTTTATGCCTGTTATCGCCTGCGTTCGCCTCCTTTACTATATATGCTCCCCCGGATTTCTGTGTGTCTTCAGATTTACCTAATTAAATTTTCATTTTAGCTCACTGAATTTTATTATTCCTATTTGGCCAAACTCACCTCAGAAAAAAAGGAATCGACAAAGAAATTGTTCTCACAGAGGGACTCCGCCTCACTGTACCTGGCTCTTGGTCTTTATCAAAAAAAAATTCCTCTATCAGCGGCAGCGGCCAGCTGTTCGTCTCCCGGTTTTTTTTCAAAATGATTGTTGGGGTCGATGCTCTAACCGTTGATATCAATCTGGGTTATATGTTTCCCATTGTCCTACTTTTCCCCTTCTTTTCTTGTTTCGACCTTGTCCTCTCTTCGTCAGTCTTTTTCCCCTTTTCTTTGTCATGTTTTGTCTTTGTCGGCTATGGGTAGTGTTTTCCTTTTTTTTCGGGACATTGAAATGAGAAATTTCCCTTTCCAATGTCCTACGTCTCGTCATTGTCTGTTACAAAGATTTTCGTTTGAATAAAAAAAATCCTGAGCGATAACATACATAAATACACTAACCTGACATATAATCTTGTTAACTAACTCACCTAATAATACTAGTATAACCTACGACCCTACTCACGTAGCCCAAAAACAAAATTTCTGACTAACAAGAAAATATATAACCATATAATATAAAGATATTGACCAAACGAATTCTATGTTCTTTATCTTAGCCCTGAACCACAGATAATATCCCGATCGCCATTAATATTCTTGCGAGAGAGAGAGACGGGTGTATCTCCCTCCCTCATGTCAGCTGATTGTTAATATTTCTTTTATTTTCTAATTTTTTCGCGAGGCAAATCGCTGTGTTTTTCTTTTTGTAATTACTTCCTTTTGTAATTTATTCCAACAAAATAAAAGAAAACCCACCCTTGGACTGGGGTGGATGTGTACGGATCGCTTCCTGTGCACAAAAGGTGCACAAGGAAGCAAAATAACACCAAAAAACACAAAAGGAACCTGGCTGTGGGAGGGATGATATCCGTAGGTACCACGGACAACAGGTATGTTGGAATTTGTTTCCTTTTTTTCTTTTGTAATTAATTGGTCCGAATTCCCAAAACACCAATCAAAATCCGGTAATGGTCGGATTCCAAACTATGGCTTTTGGCTGTCTTACCCAGTTGAACTGGCAGGTGTAGATCTCATTAAACCGATCGATTATCGATCACTATTTTTTTTATTGAGATCTGCACTTGTCATAGTGGTGCACTGTTCGGAAACCTGGTTCCACCCATCCACCCACCGATTTTGTCAAACGGTCGCCTCTCCAGAGAACACACGCAGCGGACTTGGATACATACATTGACCAAGTTCATGCTCGAGTTTTTTTTGTTGTTGGAGCTGATCAGCCCATACAGCTTAATACATAGAGCTGATCAGGCGATAGATCCGCAAAATCATTCGACCCTTGGTCAATTGTGTTCCAAACCTGAAGCTGTGGTCTCTGGAGAGGGGAATCACGCAACGGGCCCGAGAGGGACCAGCAGACCGCCGTT
Source organism: Pocota personata (assembly GCA_963082735.1). Taxonomy (NCBI): domain Eukaryota; kingdom Metazoa; phylum Arthropoda; class Insecta; order Diptera; family Syrphidae; genus Pocota; species Pocota personata. The sequence continues at coordinate 97,168,743 of OY720430.1, read as the reverse complement.
CCTTTCATCTGATCAGGCGAGAAATCCGCAAGCGACACTCTCGCTATTTGGGATAACTAGCTGGTCAGTAAGGAAAATAGGAGAGAGAGTGCGAATCCTTGTTTTTTTGGACAGTGTACTATACTGGGAGAAGAGTCGAAGGCCAAAGCGTCGTCAGTCAGTTAACGAGGAGCCGTGTTCGCGGCTGGTACAACTCAGCAACTCAGCCCAGTGCATACAACTTTAATAAAAACTTTAAAGTTTAGTGAAATATCTTTTTTCCCCCTTTTTTTCGGTTTCGTGTCGTACTCTTATATATTGGAGTTTAGTGCTGCAAAAGAAAAATTATCGTACCTAATCTCAATACACATATTAAAAAAAAAAAGAAAAAAAATATTAACGAGCATTCCATAGTGAAAGTGTTGTTAAAACAAAAAAAAAAAAAAACCCGAAAACATTTTGCTCGTGAGCAACCTTACATTTTCTAAACAACAAAAGAAAAAAAAAAGGTTATTTTAAATAAAAAATAAAAAAAATAAATTATCAAATTTAAAACAAAACGAAAATACAAGTTACAAGTTACAAGTCACAATTCAACAGCACACGTTTAACGAAAAACAATTAAAGTGATATTAATCCCCCTCAAATATATATCTAACATGTACACATATACCTATATATATATTACAAAGCAACAACGGAACGTTGTTAAAGTGATTTAATTGGATTAGTTGGTGTTATTTTCTTTCAAAAAAAAGAAAGAGATAGGCAAATATAAAATATAAATTTTGAATGCCAGTGTCGGATACCAAACATTTTTTTTTTTTTTTTTTGGTTGCGCCTGGAGGTGCAGGAATCTTCAAAATATACCAATGGCACGTACCATTGGTTATGCCCGATTCATACATATATCTGACCTGATGATACATAAGCGTCTGCCAGTATATGCCTACGGGCTAAACCTCACCCCCCAGAGAGGCACTATGAGAACCGGCCGCTCTTGCTCATAGTAGTAGGAAATTCGTTCCTCTCATTTTTTCGTTTTGTGGTGACTACGACTAAGTTACCTTAACAAGTAATTTACGCTTCTGTAGTGTTAATCGCGTTAGGTAGGTAGCTTTCCAGCGAAGGCACCTACTAATACCGTTATTACATGCGGTTTTCCCTTACTGCGCCAGATCGTACGTTCTTGTTCTTTGTAGTCGGCGCTCGAGGTTTGTCACGTCCAGAGTACGGATTATTTCATTATTGCAATGATCATGAAGGCGAGTACGAAGTTTGTGAGCAAAGTTTGTTACTTCATCCCTCACGGTAGCAATTCCTAGACCTCTGTGAATATCACTATTCCTTATATACCATGGAGCATTCACAATTGCTCTTAGTGTTTTGTTTTGGAATGTTTGCAGAACAGTCATATTGCTTTTCTTGGAACAACCCCAAAGTTGTATACCGTATGTCCAAGATGGTTATAGCACTTGCTTGTACAGAAGCAGTTTGTTGTATACGCTTAACTTCGAGTATCTCCCAAGTAGCCAGTACATTTCTCTAAGTCTGATTTCGAGCTCGTCGCGCTTCTTTTTAACATGTGGCTTCCACTTAAGTTTTGCGTCTAGTGTCATTCCTAGATATTTTGCCTCGTTTGCGTATGGTATTTGTACCGAGTTAATGGAAATAGGTAAGTTGTTTATCTTTTTGTACGTAAAATTGACATGCGTTGACTTGGTCTCGTTAAGGACGATTCTCCAGGTCTTTGTCCACTCGCATACTTTGTTTAAAGCTCGTTGGAGTTTTCCAGTTGATGATTCGACTGACTCATCTGTTGCGAGGATAGCCGTGTCGTCTGCGAACGTTGCTACGACAGTCCCTCCATCTTGTGGTATATCTCTTGTGTAGAGGAGGAACAGGATTGGGCCGAGAACGCTTCCTTGTGGAACACCGGCATGGATTTCTTTGAATTTCGAATATTCTGTCCCATGTTTAACACGAAAGAGTCTGTTATTAAAGTAAGATTCCAATATTCTGTAGAATTTATCTAGTAAGATTACCCTTAGCTTACGCTTGCGATACGTCTAGAAAAGCGGTAGAGCATATCTTTTTCCCTTCTAGAGTTTTTTCAATTTCATTTGTAATTCGATACACCTGATCGATTGTGGAATGTTTAACCCGAAAACCGAATTGATGATCCGGGATCAATCGCCTTTCTTCAATTACTGGGTGCAATCTTTTTAGCAGAAGTTTCTCAAAGACTTTAGATATTATCGGCAGAAGCGAAATGGGTCTATATGATTTCTTGTCGTTTGCACATTTCCCCGGTTTCGGAACCATTATTACTTCGGCGACTTTCCATTGCCTTGGAACATATAGAAGTCTCAATGAAGCATTTATAATGTAGAGTAACTTAACTAACGCTTTTTTTCGGTAGCTCCTTCAAAACTTCGCCAGTGATTAAATCATATCCTGGAGCCTTGTTATTTTTCAGTTTTCTTATTGTCATTCGAAGTTCGGACAGGGATACAGTTTTTAATTTAAAGTTGTCGGGTGCCGTATTTGCATTCGGATCTTCGATCAATGGTTGTCCATCGAATGGCTTGAACGTTTCCTCTAAATGTTCGGCAAATAATTCCGCTTTCTCTTTGTCTCCTTTTGCCCATTCGCCGTTAGCTTTTCTTATTGGTGGCGAGTGCATTACGGGTTTCATTATGGACTTTAAAGCTTTCCATAGAGAGTAGTTTGGACACTTATCAGCGGTCAAGCTCTCGAGGTAAGTAGAAGTCTCGCGATTTCTTAACTCCTGCAGCACATTTTTTAGCTTGTTGCAAAGGTGGTTAAGATAAGTTTTATGCGGTGGCGCGCGGGATTGTTGCCATCTCTTGCGCGCTCTTCTATTTTCTCGTATGAGGTCTTCGATATCAGGCTGGTATTTGACTTTGCTGTTCCGTGTTGCTGTTTTTCGAAAAGGGGTATTTTTCCATGCTGCGCACTGAATGGCTTCCACGAGCTTGTCAATTTCGTCTTCTATTTCAAGTGGTGTCTTTAGCGGCACATTTAGAGCAATATTTTCCTTGCAGTCTTTTCTGAAAACGTCCCAGTTTGTTTTGTTACTAGTTAACTTAGGCGGTTCTTCTTTTTTTGCTAGACTTCCACCGATTTTCAGAATGACTGCTGAGTGGTCTGAGCATAAATCATAACATTCTTCTACTTCCGTCAGATTTTTAGTTAGCACTTCTGCGATAAAGAAGTCGACGAGGTCAGAGATTTTATTATTGTCAGTTGGCCAATACGTTGGCTTTCCCGTCGAAAAAAATTCCAAACCACTTTTAATACTGGCTTTGTACAATAATCTGCCTTTAGTTGAATTACATCTTGAACCCCAGGAAGTGTGTTCGCGTTAAAGTCACCACCGATGATAAAATTAGGCCCGAGTGAGTCAAAGAGGCGAACGAGGTCGTCGTCCACCAGCCTATATCCCGGAGGGAAGCAACACGATCCGATCTGGTAGTCTAAATGATTTATATTTACGGAAACTGAGCTTATTTGCATAGAATCCAGTTCTACTTTTGTGTTTTCGGAGTGCTTAATGTATTCTTCAATGTATTGTACATAGAGAAACAGCCTCTCGCATTTTCCGAAGGATGATGCGCGTGATAATCACTGTAGTCTTTTATTCTGGGTCCAGGTCCTTTTTTTAAGTGGGTTTCCGATATCAAGCATATATCAATATTGTTTTTCCGTAAAAAGATTTCTAATTCGTCCATTTTTGCCAGAATGCCGTTTGCATTCCACGTTAGTATCTTTAGCAGCTGTTTCATATTCATGTTTTGTTGTTTGTCTTGCGAGGCTTGAACTCGAGCTTGCTCAATTTGTCGAAAATAACTTGATTAACCTTGGTTTGCTCCTCAAGTTTTTCCAATATCACAGTTAGTATTTGACAGACCGGATCTGTTGTGGCTGACATTGATGCGACTTGCGTGTACGATTTCGTACTTCCAGCCAGTGGCAGTTTTTCCGTTGGACTTGGACCAGCGACGTTCTCTTGTGTAATTTTTATATTTTCCTTTATCGGTCTCGTCCTTTTGACTGGCTTAACGGTCTTAGGCTTATCGATTTTAGGATCTTTTAAGTTTGGTTCCGGGTGTAGCGGTTTTTTTTAGAGTGTCGCGTCTTTTTTGAAGTTCTTTGGCGATTTCGCAACCTCGATAGTTCGCTGGGTGGTTTCCCATGCAATTTGCGCAGACCGCTGGGACCTGCTTGGTTATGTTGCACTCTTCCGAGAGATGTGTACCGGCACATTTTACGCACCGTGGTTCTTTCTGGCAGTATGCCTGCGTATGGTTAAAGCCTTGGCATCGCTTACACTGAGGTATCGATCTGTTGCCCTTACGCATGGGCTCGACTTTTATCTTGATGTTAAGAATGGTTTTCAGTTGGAAGATTTCGTCCACATTCTCGGTGCTATCAAAGGTAAGCATAAAAAGTGGGAGACCGCGTTTGATGACATTATCTTTGTCTCGTTCCATACGTTGCTTTTCCTTCTTGATAATATTCACGGCGTCAATAATTTTCAAGCCTTGTCTTCCATAACGTCTTCTTTTGCGCACGACGGGTGAAGTCCCCTAACAAAGACTCGCAGTGGTTTTTCGTACTTATTCTCGTAAGTATACCATTGGATTTTCTCGGTATTTAATTTTAGAGACAGTTCTCGGTAGGAGTCTGAGTCATATACGTTGATTTTCCATTCGTTGTTTGATACGGCGGGCTTATCTTCCTTTTGTGAAAATTCGGGTGCAGTAACGGCCTTACGTTTTTTGCTAGGCCTCTTTTTGGAGGCCGTATTGGTTTCGTGGGCAAGTTCTTCCTCGTCCGTAAAATATTCACTCGCTGGACTTTTTGGCGTTGTATCGGGATTTTTCGGTACATGAATATTCTTGAGATCCTCGTTTTCTTTTCGCAGAGCATCTACTTCCCTTTTAAGCTCGTGGAAGAGTCGCTCGATTTCATTAAGTTTAGCTAGTAGTTCGTTGTTCTCTTTTACGAAGCATTTCGTTTTCACTGAGTCCTGGTTAGAAGGCGGACTACTTTTCCCGCAGATATTCGATGTAGGTGGTAGGGTTTTCGCTTGTGAATCAGTTTTATGTTCACTTTCAGCTTTACTGGTTTCAGTTCCAGATTTCTGTTTTTGTATCTTCGGAATACTTACAATTATAGCGCTACCAAACATAATTTGGTTTCCGAAATAGTTAAAAAAAACTGTGATTCTAAAGTCTGAGGACACAGAAACACAAAACCCCCACCCCCACGTGTCATATGGCGGACAAAGCAAGTCGCTCTAATATTTGGCATTACCCAAACCGCGCGAGGAAAATCCCGAGGAACTAGGCGAGGATACTGAAGCCCCTAAATTAAAAAAAAATAATAATATAAAAAAAAGAAGAAACATAAACTGGGGTGGCCGTGGTGTAGTGGTAACATCGTCGCTTCTCACGCTGTTGATTCACGGTTCGAATCTTGATGTCAAGGATCATCTATTTATTTCACATGAAATAAATAAAAAAGTCATCACTTGAGAAAGCTAAAACAACTCTACTGCGAAGGCATAACACTGGCAGTAGGGTGGTCATATAGCCAAAATGCAACTTGATCGTGATGATGACATCAGGAGGACGGGAAAAAATACTGTGAATCATAAGCAACGACAATAATAGCGAAAACAAAACAAAATACTCCCCAGTTATCTGGACAGCCACACTTGGAGTTTACAGAACCTTAATACCACCTGAGTTTCAAACCACACCACTCTGTCTTTCCCTCTGTCTCTTTCTTTCCACAAAAACGCACGTGTTCAAAAAATGAGTATAAGGGTATTCATATCCCCTTTAACACGTGCAAATTATAAAAAAAAATATATCTAATCTATTAAAACAAAAAGTAACAATCATTACACGGCCCAGAGCTGAACAAGTAAGTAAATTGTAAAAGGCAAATAATATGAAAACCAAGAAAGGATTTTCTAAAAAACAGAAGTTGTTTCTTCTTTTTTTCTTTTTTCAAACAAATTAAAATAAAGATATTTGTATTTCTTTAATATTAAGTGCATATTGAATACCGATATAAACACGTCAATTACTAATAATATATAAAAATATTATATATATATATATGCGTATATTACTTAGTCCTATTAACCGAATGCCAGTTACCAAATTTAATAATACCTGTGGGAGATCTCTCATCTTTTATTTATTAAACCATGGTTTTGAATAGATTATCAGCACCCGTATAACGTATAATAGTAATAGTAGCATATACATATATACATAAATATATCTTTAATCTTTTCCTATTCACCATTTAAATTCCATTTCGAGGTGGACAAATGTAAAGATAATATTTATATTTGCAACCAAAAAAAAAAAAAAACATTTTAATGTTCTGTATTAAATTCCAAGTGTTAATGAATTAATAAAGGCAAACTTGTAATGATAGTTTAAAGCTTAAATAGTGTGTCTCATTTCGATGGCAAGGTTGGTTGGTCCGCGCGGTAAGTAAAATAGAATACCAGTTCCTTTTAGGGTGCCAAATTAAAATCAGCGGTCACTGGTACATGGCAGGGTGGGTGTAGACCCGCTAGGAGGACGAACACCAGTTCCTCCCAAGGTAGTGTTAGGATGTTAGGTACCTATTTTTTTTCTTTTTTTTTGGATTCATGCATGCATTTTTTTTTTTTTTCTAGTGGTGATCATGAGGATGCATAGGTGCAAGAACCCACCATCCGACGAGCGAAGCTGAGACCAGCAAGGCATGCGCCCGCATCGAGCAACCCACAGTTCCCTTTCCCTTTCTTTCCTTCAATCCATACCCCTTTCCTCTTTCCCCCAAAGTTTTTTCTTCAGTCTCCTGTAGACTATTATCTTTCACCCCACCCTAACTCAATCACCCTCCATTATAACCTCACCTCTGAAATGGGGTGTGTGTGTGCGAGGATGCACAGGAACCGGTAGGACAGGACGAGAGGACGACGACGACAAATACCATCGTGGGCTCGCTGGAGAAATCATCTGGGTTCAGGTACCTCTTTTAATTTTTCTTTTCCTTTTGTTTTTTTTTTTTTTTTGCTATTGTTATTGGACGAGGTACAGGCCCTTGTAACAAATTGAAAGCATTCCAAAAGCACAAAAAGTAAAATCTGGAACTGAAGTCAGTATAGTTGAAAGTGAACATAAATCAGATTCACTAGCGAAATTAAAAACAAACAGATATTACTAAGAATGGCAAGCTGAACTCAAAGCAAGGAAAAATCTAGAAGAGCAATCTCTTCTAGATTATAAGCCTACAAAAACAAATAAAAAACCTAGACGTAAAAGTTGCCTTGTTGGACTGTACTAATAAATGTCCTGTCAAACCAAGCCAGCAAGATGACAAAAAAAGAATACCGCACAGATGAAGAGCAGCTTCCACTAGAGACAGAACGACATCTGAAGAAAAGTAAAAGGCTGAAAGAAAACATGATAGTATGGCCACTGCAAAACAAGCAAATTCGCAAGCTGAGTCTAATGACAGAAGGCTTGAAAAGGCAACCATTGCCTTAAAAAGACAGCCATTACCACCACCAATAATGATCTCTGGAGTAGACAGATTTGGTGAGTTAAAAAGAATAATTGTCCAAAATGCAAAGAAAACATGCAAGCTCACATCATATAGCAACAATAATTGGCAAATAAATGTCGATGATAGTGATACTTATAGAGAAATCACTGATGAGCATGTGTGATGAACATGTTATTGTTGAAGGCAAAAACGTAATCAAAAAAGAAAGAATAAAAGATAACGATGGGGAACCAATGACAAGAAATAGGAAAATACCTCTCTTTATACTCTCCTTTCACAATCAAGAAGATATTGAAAAGGTATACGCTATTAGATCAATAATGGGTATTGTTGTCAAGATTGAGCCACTTCGTAGGAGTTCCAACACGATACCTCAATGTAAAAGATGCCAGGCCTACGGGCATACGCAAAGCTATTCTAAAAGGGATTTTGCATACGTTAAATGTGAAGGAAAATATCCAACAGTCGACTGTCCACTAAAGAAGAATGGAAAAGCGAAATGTATCAACTGTCATGGAAATCAATCAGCTAATTTCAGAGGTTGCCCGATCGCGAAAGAATAGCAAGAAAGAAAGAACAGAGCTACTAGTAAGCACCAACAAAATTTGCTCAAAAATAAAAATGACAAACAAGTAAATGTTGTAAACAATAAAGTAGACAAAAGATCAATTGCGTCTAAAGCAAACACGTCAGCTGTAAATAACAAATCGTATTCCGGAATTGTTAGAAATATACGAAAAGAAGAAGAAATATCAGTAAAGGAAATGCTCTTTACTGTTATCCAAAGATTGGATAACCAAGATCAAATAATTGAGCTACTAACGAAAGAAGTTTCCACAGGAAAAAATCAACGAAGTAATAATGATTAAAAATCTGAAAGTCGCAACCTGGAATGCAAACGGTTTACTCCAACAGATCTCTGAATTTCAGGCTTTTCTATGCAATGAAGACATTGATGTTTGCCTGATTTCTGAAACCCATTTCAAACAGGGAACAAAGATTGGAATCCCAGGGTATCTCTGTTACCCCTCTCCCCATCCAGCTGACAGGGGAGGTAGTGCTGTAATTGTAAAAAGTAGTTTGGAACCTTATGCATTGCCAAAAATAGGAAAACAAACCACGCAAGTAGCGATAATAAACATTTTGGCTAAAAGCAAGGCATTTAAAATAATTGCCATATACAATCTTAAGAGGAAGATCTTAATGACCGAACTCTATTCAAAACGCACCTACTGGGGGTCAAGATTAATAACGACAAAAGGCAGGAGCTGTACAAAGCCGGGCGAAATTTTAACTGTGATTTCATTTCGACTGTATCGCCTACTTATTGGCCATCTGACCCAGCAAAAACACCAGATCTTATTGACTTCTTCAAAACGAAATGAATCAATAGAAAAGAAGTAAAAGTTGAAAACAGTGATGATCTGTCATCGGATCATACACCCGTAATCTTGACGGTCAACGGCATGTTAATACAAAAGATAATAAATGTAAGACTTACCAACAAAAGAACGAACTGGTGTAAATTCAGAGAATTACTCAAAGGATTTATTAACCTTAGATCCCCTCTGACCACAACAAACCATATTGACATCGAAGTGGAACAATTCATTGCCGATATACAATAGGCAGCAGAAGATAGTGCACCGACCTATCAACAAAAAAAACAAGCATCGGTAAAATATCCCACAGAAATTAGGGAATTAATATTAGAAAGAGAAGAGCTCGCAGGAGGTGGCAAATGACAAGATATCCCGGTGATAAAGTTGTGTTTAATAGACTGAATAACAAACTCAAAAAAAGTATCAGTGAATTTAAAAATAGATCTATGACTAATTAAATTTGTAACTAAACTGCTGATAAAGCCACAGACTACTCCCTCAGGAAGGCTGCCAATCATTTAAAGAGACCTCAAGCGCAGGATACCCCGTTAAAAACATCTGAAGGGAAATGGATTGGATTGGCGACCCAAATGAACTAGAATTCTCTGATAAAATAGATGAAGACGTAATCCCTTATGTTTCGCTAAGAGAGATTAGCACATGTATTTCTAAACTATCTAGTAGAAAATCACCAAGTTATGACCTTTTAACTGCCCAAATCCTGAAAGTACTACCCTTCGTAGAAATTATTATTATACCTAAACAAGGCAAACCCCATGTTTTCTTTTGCAATGGTGGAGAGAAGACTACTTTGAGCGCTTCATTTTTTAAGCGCAAAACTACATCAATCACCAAGCAGCTTATGAATTTGAAGAATTTATTAACTTCAGAATATCTCCGGGACTTAGATGAAGCTGCGCTCACAGTAATGCTTGAATCATTGGACATCATGAAAACCAACTTCGAAACCAGCCAGGATAGTTTGGAAAGGGAAGACTTCAACGAAATCGATAGCAACGATCGCGCAAATTTCTCTGATGCCTTCATGGAAGTAAAGGTAGCGCTTACTCGTCAGTTAAAGCATTGCTGTTCTATAGAATCTCAACAATCATCCACCGTGAGGAAGTTTTCGTTTGAAGAGCCTTATCCTTCGTTTATAGTTGCGCAGCCTAAATCGCGGCTGCCGGTTCTACAGATTCCTCATTTTAGCGGAGACTACACTGAGTGGCCGGACTTCTATTCAATGTACGAAACGGTAGTTGGTAATGATGTTGATTTGACCAAGATCCTGAAGTTTCAGCATCTTCGGTCGAGCTTGAGGGATTCAGAGTTGGATACGATCCGGTCACTGGAAATCAGCGATCAAAAATATGAAATAGCATTAACATTGTTGAAAAATAGATTTGATAACAAACGTTTGAATTTTCAGGCTCACATTAGGGAGATATTTGCATTGAGCAAGGTGGAAGTGGGCGCAGTGTCGAAGCTCCGGGAACTAAGTGACAAGATGAACTCCTATCTACGAGCACTACAGACTATGAGTTCCAAGGCCCAACTCGCAGATTGCCTGCTGATACACCTTATTGGCCACACCAATCAACGTTATACCCACATGGAAGTCAATGTGAACATTTTTAGAGAAGAGGTGTCAAATGCTGGAGAATTTGGAAAATGCTGAGGTAACTGAATCACCTAGCAAACAGGTGAGCAAAATTCAATTAGAATCACCAACAGTAGCCGAAAGGTATTTGTAGCATCTAATAGCAATGCCAATTCTTGCACATTTTGCTATTCTTGTGACCATGCTATCCAAAATTGCCCACGATTCTCAAATTTGTCTCCTGCGATTAGATACAAAGAGGCAAAGCGATTTCACTTATGCCTAAATTGCTTGAAAAAAGGGCATTTGGTGAAAGACTGTAAGTCAAGATGTTGTCATTATTGTTCATCAAAGCACCACTCTCTGCTTCATTTATATCCTGTTACCACACCATGCGCTCCCACTGCTTCGCAAGCTACCTTGATTTCCACATCTCGTATTAGTTATTCGCCAGAAGCCTCAAAAAACTTACCTGTAAATTGCGTTTTCATTGCCACTTCTGTGGTATTCGTAAAAAATCTAGCCGGTACACTAGTTCCTTGTAGAGCAATCCTCGATTCAGCATCACAAATCCATTGCATTACCAGCCGTATCACAAATCAACTACAACTTAGGAGGACAAAATCAACAACGTGCATTTCTGGCATAGGTCAAGCCGATTTGGTCTCTAATGAAGCAGTTGAAATCGTCATGAGGTCTCGTGTTGGAGATTTTACAAGCACCTTTACTGCCACTGTAGTTCCCACTATCACTGACAAGCAGCCTAATTGCACTATCAACGACATCGACTGGAACATCCGTTCCAATATAGAGTTAGCAGACCCATCTTTTTTCAAGTTGAGGGTGGCCGTGGTGTAGTGGTAACATCAACGCTTGTCACGCTCTTGGTTCACGGTTCAAATCCTGATCTCAACAGTCATCTATTTATTTCGTCTGAAGTAAATAAAAAAGTCGATCAATTGCAAAAGCTTAGTCAACTCTACTGCGAAGGCATAACACTGGCAGTATGGTGGTCTTATGGCTTAAATGCAACTTGATCGTGATGATGACATCAGGTGGAGGGAAAAAAATACTGTGAATCAAGAGCAACGACAATAAGCAAAACAAACAAGCTCCCCAGTTATCTGGACGCCACCCTTGGAGTTTACTGAAACTTAATACCACCTAAGTTTCAAACCCACTACACCAATCTATCTCTCTCTCTCTCAATTTTTACAAACGCCCGTGGCCTGAAATAATTTAATGGTATTCATATCCCATTTGGCGCGCGCAAATTATATATAAAAAAAGAAAAAGTCCCAGCGGATTGACATCCTTATAGGCGCCAGTCAAAAAGCAGGAATCCGATTGCGAAATGCACTTCATCCAGAACCACATTCGATTGGAAACGGGTGAATACTCGGTTCACCTACCCAGCAGAATTTATCCCTAGGCTTGACGATTCATACCAACAAGCTCTTCGGCGTTTCCACAATTTAGAAAAAAGACTTCAGAACTGTACTGAGCTTAAGCGGCAATACTTAGAGTTCATAAAGGAATATGCTGATCTTAAACATATGTCACTCTTAAAATCATTTCCTCCTGGGGTACCTACATTTTTCCTGCCTTATCATTGTATGTTGAAAGCCGACAGCACAGCCACTAAATTACGAGTAGTTTTCGATGGATCAGCAGTTACTTCTTCTGGATATTCATTGAATGACATTCTGCTTGCGGGTCCGAATAGTCAGCCGAAACTATTTGACATTCTATTGAGATTTCGTTCTTTAAAAATTACATTGACAGGTGATATTTATAAAATGTATCGCTGCGTTAGAGTATCGTACCCTGATGATCATCTCCAATGCATCTTATGGCGAGACGATCCTAAAGATTCTATTCAGATTTACAAACTAAATACTGTAACTTATGGTACGAAACCAGCTGCATTCCTTGCCATTCGGGCAATGCATCAATTAGCTGTTGATGAGGAGACATCTTATCCAATCGGTGCAGAGATCGTTCGTAGAGATTTTTACATAGATGGTATGATCTCCGGTAGAAATTCCACAGAAGAAGTCCTCGAAATCATGAAGCAGACAACTCACTTGCTAAGCAAGTGACATTTTAAATTAAGGAAATGGTGTTCAAATGTTTCAAGTGTTCTTAGCGAAGTTGCAGAATCGGACAAAGAGCTGTTCCTTAAATTTCATGACGGAAGTGATGTTACAAAAACTCTTGGACTAGTATGGGATCCTAATTCTGACAACTTCCTATTTTCGTTCATCCCAGATTTCCAATTAAACGACAAATTTTGTTTCAGCAGATTCGTTGTGGATACATGTGCTATGGTAGAGATACATGCTTTTTGCGACGCTAGTCTTGCTGCATATGGTGTATACATTTACATACGGTCTGAATGTAATGGGATCGTTCAAACTAATTTACTCTGCTCGAAATCAAGAGTCTCTCCGCTGAAAACACTCACTGTCCCCAAGCTCGAATTATCTGCTGCAATGCTACTAGCTGAACTTATTAGCTCTCTATCTAGTTTGGGCATTTTTGTCGGTGAAATTCATTGTTGGTCTCTACTGTTGTCTTATCTTGGTTAGGAACAGCCATCCAACTACAATGTCTTCGTGGAAAACAGGGTGACTAAAATTCAAGCCTTGACTAAGGACATGACTTGGCATTACGTACCATCTTTGATGAACCCGGCAGATATTCTATCGAAAGGAGCTATCCCCAAGGAGCTTATAAATTCGTCCCTATGGAACCATGGCCCAGCATTTCTTAAAAATAATCCATCTCAGTGGCCTACTTGCCCCGTGCTTGCTTCAGACTTGCCTGAAAGGCGGAAACGGGTTCTACTATCGATGAGTAAAGTATCACATTTATCTATCGGTTGCAAATTTATTAATTCATTTTGGAAAATGCAAAGGATTTACGCCTACATTCACCGATTTTGTACAATTAAGAAGAGAAGCGATGGTGCCTCCTGGTCTTCTGGTCCTCTTACTCTTCATGACATTCAGCAAGGAACATATATTCTAATTCGTATGGTTCAAAAAGTAAATTTGGGGGCCGAATATATTGCACTCAACGCAAAAAAACAAAATAAATTCTTCTAGCAGTATTCATTCTCTCAATCCGTTTATTGATTCTAATGGTTTGCTCCGGGTTGGAGGGCGACTCCAAAACTCCGCATTGGATTACGAATCGAAACATCCTATCATCCTGCCAAAGCATCACGTTCTTACGGACTCAATCATTGATCATTTTCATCACAAGTTCTTACATGCTGAACCGCAGTCTCTACTTGCAACAATAAGATTGCAATTTTGGCCAATTGGAGGAAGAAAAGCAGTTACTCGTGTGATAAATAAATGTGTTCGTTGCTTTCGACTTAAGCCCAAACTGGCACAGCATATAATGGGAAATTTACCAATTGAACGGGTTCAATTAAACAGAGTATTTTTTGTAACTGGGGTAGACTTTTGTGGGCCATTTGATTATCAGTAAGAAGTGAAAGGCAGTCCGCCTACAAAATGTTACATTTGTTTGTTCATCTGCTTCGCTACTAAAGCCGTGCACTTGTAGCTGGTGACTTATCAACGCCAGCCTTTTTAGCAGCACTAAAGCGTTTCATCTGCACTAGGGGTAGACCAAAATGTATTTGGTCCGACAACGCTACGAACTTTGTGGGTGCAAAAAATGAGTTAGCTGATCTCCGAAAATTATTCCTGAGTGATAGTCATACTCAAGCAGTTCACCAGCAATGTCTTGAAGATGGAATCGGAATAAAATAATGCTAAATCGTTCACCCCTATCAGAAGTTACCTCATATAGGCCAATATCGCTTTTACCGATATTATCAAAAATTTTCGAGAAACTGCTTCTTAAAAGGCTGGATAGAATTTCGGGTTCGGGTTTAGAAATAAGCACTCGACAATAGACCAAGTGCATCGTATAACTAATGTTGTAGAAAAAGCACTAGAAGAAAAACAAGTTTGTTCTACAATACTCCTAGACGTTGCTCAGGCCTTTGATCAAGTTTGGCATAAGGGCTTGGAATATAAACTCCATAGGGATCTACCTAGACAATACTATGAGATACTTAAGTCATATATAGCAAATAGATTCTTTAGAGTTCTCTATGGTTCAGCGTATTCTGAACTTAAAGAAATACAAGCAGGTGTTCCACAGGGAAGTGTTCTAGGCCCTACCCTATATTTGCTATATACTAGTGATATTCCACATGCGAATGATACCATGTTAGCCACATTCGCAGACGACACTGCTCTTCTAGCAACTGATGGATGCGTGGCCACAGCAACAGAAAAGCTACAAAACTCAGTGAACGAGACATGTGATTGGACGAAACGATGGTGAATGAAACTTAATGAGTCTAAGTCCAACCATATCAACTTTACAAATAAAAAAATAACGAACGTTCCTGTTGATATTAATAATTAAGTAGTTCTAAGTATCTGGGTATGAATCTGGATTCTAAACTGAAATGGAAGGAACATGTGAAAAGAAAGTAGAGGAGTTAAATATTAAATATAGAAAACTCTATTGGTTGTTAGGGCATAATTCAGAAGTGTCCATTGAGAACAAAATCTTATTATATAACCAGATATTAAAACCGTTTTGAATGTATGGTGTCCAATTATGGGGTTGTACAAAAAAAACGAATTTACAAAAATGCCCATGGTACATTAGAAATATTGACTTGCATCGTGATTTGCAGATTAATCCGGTAACGGGAGAAACTAAAATGAACGTAATTCGTCACAACATGCGTCTACAGATGCATATAAATCCTTCAATAGAAGACGTCTTAAATATATGAAATAATATTCGTAGATTAAGAAGAACAAAACCTCATGAACTTATTATCTGACAATTATGAGAGCACGTATTTAAATTATAATACCCTCTCGAACGCAACTAAACGTTGAAAATAAAATCATTTGTCGATCTTTCTTTGATTGGTCATGAACAAGGAGGTGTTTTTAGTGCGGCTTTGGGTTTCTAACTCCTCTGCGCCTTTGGAGATTTTCACCTTCATTAACAAAAAAAAAAAAAAATCTCACAATTGCCTTGTCGTATTTGTAAATGTTCTAAATCTGCAATCTTCATAAATTATTCTGATGACAACAGTCTTCATAGAACAATTGAAAATTAAAGCCGTGCTATTATTCAATATGAACAAATAAATGAAAGAATTACAAACACTCGGTGAACTGTGGAAATGCACCAGTCTCAAGGTGCTGCCTAAAACCGCGCTGCCGCTCCGCCAGAAGCTTGAAGTGTGAATACCACTGCATGAGAAGTAAGAGTAGATGATGGTGGTGAAAAAGGGTCGGAAACTACTGGTGGTGCAAATTATTTTGCATCACTCCAAAGCAGCAACCGTCAACCTTTTGCTATTCATGAATGAAACAAATGTAGACGTGGCTTTGATCCAAGAACCTTCGATTGTAAAAAATAGGATACAGGGTTTAAAGTCGAAACCGCACATTCTATTCTACACTACGCAAAAGAGTAAAGTAAGAAGTTGCATTCTTGCATAGAAAGCTATTAATATGTTTTTTCCCCCTAGATTTAGTAATGGAGACACTATGGCAGTCAACGTGGAGACCAGGACGATAAACTTAATTCGAATCTCTTCGTACATACTGCATGACAATGATAACCCACCACCAAGAGCAATCCGAGAACTGGTTGATTATGCAGCATCACGGAATATATCTTTGGTATTGGGATCATAAGACTCAATGGGGCAGCAAGGATATCAATGAAAAGGGTGAGTCTATTTTTCAGTTCATTCTTTCCACAAATCTAGTATTGTGTAATAGAGCTAATCACCCAATCTACCATAATAGTATCAAGGAAGAAATTTTCAATAATAAAAAAATTGTAGTAGATTTTTTTAAAATTTCTTTTCGGAACACTTTAGGATCCCCTTCTCAATCAACATCAATCATACCACATCCTAGTGTGGTCACGACTCCAAACAGTCAATCCATTGACTCTAAAGTTTAGTTTAACCGACACAATGAACAAAACCTTTAAATTCGGCCCCACATCTCGTTATCCAAAGCCCATCAAAGCTACATACTCGACAAACAAACTTAAGAAGCGGAGAACAGAGGTCAGAAGAGGCTAGACAGATCCAAACTAAATTTATACACGAGAATCATAGGAATCGCTGAAAGAGAATCCTGGAACAAGTTCTGTCAATCCATGGAGAATACGAGCGACTCAGCTAGGCTACGTAAAGTCTTATCTAAAGGTCCAGTGGCCCAAGAATATATTATGCATCCTGATGGCTCCTGGATGGAATCTGGCCAAAAAGCGCAACAACTCTTGATGGGAACCCACTTCCCAGGCAGCAGTGATCTAGAACACTCAGAATATATAAAACCATCCACCGATTGATCGAATGAATTCAATGAAAGTACGGATGATATTATCACAGAGGACAAATTAGTTAGAGCTGTTAATTTGTTCAAGCCCTACAAATCCGCAGGACTAAACGATATTATACAAGCCATGCTAGATAAATACACTCTACTGGCATTCTTGGACATAGAACGAGCCTTTAATAATGTGAAAACAGAATTTATTAATGCGACACTAGAGGAAATAGAAACTAGGACAATAGTAATGGAATGAATTATCACAATGATTAATAGCTGAGTTATTAATTCACAGATAGGCGAGAGTACAATAAAGAAAACCGTTGCGAAGGGTACTCCACAGGGAGGAGTCTTTTCACCTCTATTGTGGCTTCTTGTCGTTAACAAAATTCTTAAAGCTCTAAAATACCAAGGAATAAAGATAGTAGCATTCGCAGATGACATAGCAATCCTGGTTACTTGCAAACATTTGCCAACAATCAGCGGTATTAAGGAATCGGCACTGAAAGATCTTTCATGGGTGGATCCAAATGGACTACAGATCAACTCAGAGAAGACTGAACTGGTCTTATTCACTAGAAGGAGGAAGATAGATAATTTCAACCTACCGAAACTTAATGGAATACCTCTCAATTTCTCCAATGAAGCTAAATATCTAAAAAAGAAAGGCACTATGTGTGTGCTACGCATGCAAGAAATCCTTCGGTAACGTGAAGTGGATTATATGCGACCGCATATAATCCACTAGATGTGTACAGCCACCTTTGGACTCATTTTTACCTATGGAGCATTAGTATTGTGGAATGCAATGAAAAAAAGCTTCTGTCTTAACAACCTCATTAAGGTATAAAGATTAGCATGTATAGGAATAACAGGAGTACTGAGATCAACACAACAAGCAGAGTTAGAAATAATACTTCACCTTCTTCCCTAGCAAGAGTACATAAAATGTCTGGCAGGCAAAAGCGCAATCCGTTTTAAGGCATCCGGACTTTGGAAGCAAAGTTCCTATAGTCACGCGTCTATATTTTAATTCAGCTGTGATTATCATGCCAAAGTTCGCAAACAAAAGACTGGAGTTAAGAGATTTCGCAGATTTCCCTTGTTTTTTTTTTTTTTTTCTTTCCTTTTTGCTGTTATTCAATTCTTTTGTAATGTGAGTAGAACAAAAAATTGTTATTCCAGGAACATTATTCCTTATGCATGGAGGTAAGGTTTAGAAAATGTGGCTAATAGTTTCAAAACGCTTTTATTTCTTTAAGATATGTATGTATGCGGGGGATAAATGGAATGTTAAAAATGTTCCACATACGCCAGATTGAAAGTGATGAATTTGCTTGCTTTGTTGGTTCGTTACATTATTTAGCCTTCATTTCACTATTAGTATTTAATTGCAAGTGATTTGGAAATCTCCTTGTTTGCTAGCCGAACTTCTAGCATTTCCTAATAATATTTCTATTGTACTTGCACCTAGTCGTATATGGATAATTATAAAATGTTTCATCGCGATATAAGCAAGGTCATGGCATACCAAGTTTTGGAAAAATATGTAATATGTGGTGGCCCGAAAATAACTAGGAAAATTACTCGTATAAAAAATATTTTTTTGGAGTCATAATGTACTAAAAAGAAATAAATAAAAATATTTTTTGACCTCAACGTGCCACATATCAAATAAAAAAAAAATAGTTTCTGGATAAAATATTTTTCACAAAAAAACTTGAATAACTAATGCAAATTCGATGTCCAACACTCTTTTCGGAGACAGGTTCTACGAATTCTGGGAAAAGTCATTTATTGCGTTCGTCGGACCCTTTCAAGCAATGTGGAAGAATATCGAGAACTACACCATCAAGATGTCTTCCTGGCGCAAGTAAAACTAAAAGCCCAACTACGCCACTGCGAACTTCTAAGTAACGCTGCTTCAAGGAAGAAAATGCTGAGCTTCGATTAAGACTCAGTAAAATGGAGATAATCTGCCAAGAACTTATAAAGGAAATACTCGTAGCCACCCTCAAAGTAGAAAACAAGTCTTACAAAGAAGTGAAACTCCAACAAAAGCCAAAAACTATCAGGATTAGTTTAAATCAGGAGTACCAAACCGACGAAGTCGAACTCGTTCGAAAAACAGACTGGATCTTAAGAAAATAGACATCAACAAAAAGAGTCTCTAAAGTTAGAGAAAAAGAGCGTCGCAAACAGCGGCCATGCCCTATTTATGTTAACGTTCGATAAAGCGTAAACTGCATAAAAATTCTACGAAATAAAAACAATTCTAAATACAAGGTGTCTCAAAAGAAAGTTTATATTTAGTGGATCGATTAAAAAAAAAAGTAAGGCATCCATTGGAAAAATGTTTATTAATTATTAAAGTACATAATTTGGGAATTTATTTCTAAAAATAATATCGTCCAAATGTAAGTCCTCGCGTTCGAAGCACTCATTTAGTAGAACAGTAAAATTTCTTATGACGGCTCAGCAGGTAGACTCCAATCAGACTGATTAACACTCTCCACGTTTTCTACCGTTCTTGATGATCTTGGTCGCCCAGATTTTGGTTTTTCCAGTGTTATACTGGTCTCTTCAAACTTTTTAACCCATTTTCGAATGAGAGGTATACTTGGCGCATTTAAGTAGCGAAAACCTCGAGTATTGCAGAATCTTCTACGCCCTATTGTCGCCGAAACACCGTTTTTGTAAAACTCTCGCACGTACAACGCGCGTTCTACTCCTGAGAAACGCACCATAGCGACTGAATTCCCTAGAGCCAGGCTTCTGATTGACGTACCCCCAGCTCCCCTCGAATTCGTTGCGTCCACGCAGTTAGCTAAACAAATATAAACTTTCTTTTGAGAAACCTTGTATTATGGTTGGAAATGCTTAGAAATAACTCAAGATTGATTCCACAATTTATGCGCTGCCAGGGTTTCAATCACACACAAACTCATTGCTAAAAATAGCCGCGGAAATAATAACCACCATTGGTTGACGCAAAATCATATAAGGATCACATTTGATTTTACCAACGTTTTTCTTTTGTATATTAACATTGATGGGGGAATTGTAGAGCACACTAAGGTATATATCGATATTTTTATGTGCACATACATATGTATTTATAAAGGCAGGTATTGGTCTCTTGAAAAAAAATTACCTCGAGATTTTAATAAATCTCGGTAAACTGACTCTGGCAATTCTGTGTGTCTATCTGTCTGTCTATTTGTATATCTATATGTATGGTCGACTGCAGCCTAAGCATCTACAATAGATGGATCTGGGGTCTATGGGTTAATAATTCGAGGGGAAATCGAAATTTTCATTTTAACGTTACAAATGACCGATTCTGTAAAAATCGATTTTTTCAAAAATGACTCCCACGATTTTGTTCAATTTCAATATTTGAGTTACCGTCGATATATGCTGGCAAATTTGGTTATATTGCTGTTACATAGTATTGCCTGAATAATTCTAGTGCTAAACATAGAAACAATCCAATGACTTAGATAGCTTTCTATTCCCAGCTATGTAAGAGACTTTAGAATTGCTTCAGTGTGTACATTATTAAAAGCATCTTTCTAGACATTGAAATAATGTCTAGAAAGATAGCTAAAGTGTATCCTTTGTAGTGTATAGATTTTTCAACAGTTCGCACTACCTCGTAAAGGGCTGTCTCTGTCGATCTTCCTTTGCATGCTGTGATTTAGAGTGGGATGGTTCTTCTATTTTACTCCTCAGATAGTTGTTCACGAGCCGCTCGAAAGTCTTCAGTACAAAGGAAGTTAGACTGATTGGTCTGAAGTTTTTCGAGTTTTCCTGACCGCGTCCACTGTCACTCGGTCGGTGGTCTCGATCCTCATGTCCTTCAGCAATTTGTTAGCGTCGTCTACCTTTACATGCTGGATACCAAAGCGGAGTTTACAGCCGTTCTTCTCAATAGAGACGGCGCTGCCTTCGTTGATAAGCATGAGGAAAGAAAGGGTATTGTTGTGCAGATCTTCAGCCTTGATGACGTTGTGAAGTTTGAGGCAACAAGCTCGAGTCTCAAACCGCCCCATGCGTCACGAATCTCGTGAACGCAGCCGATTAGGAATTAATTAGAGAAAGCGTCCTCGTACTTGATGACCCTGTACCCTCTTACGAGACAAAGCTGGGGAGCACTTCTGCTTGATTATTCATGAGATAGTAAATTACCATCTCAGATAGCTTGACCTCTATGGAACCCCAATCATCAGCCACTACCTTGCCGCCGGTAGAAAGCTTGTCTACCACCTCGACTTGAAGGTCGTCTCTGACAACATCGCTTGCAGTTCGAGTTGTATGGACATGGCAAGATCGAAAAATGTTGATGCTGATCACAAATATACATATATGCTTTTTAATATAACTTATATAACAAGACCATTGGAACCCAAATCAGAGGAGAAATGATTAAAATTGGTGAAAAAATATTCTATTTTGATGGCACCAATACCGGAAACCGAATGTCACTTCTACAGCAGATGATCGAAGACAGCCAAGAATGAGATGGCGATCATATTGACTTCAGTCTTGCAAAATTGGTCTTAAGTAAAATACATTTAACTTTGAAGCTGGAATAAAGATTAAAATTTCACCTCTAGCATTAGCCCATAGACCGAAGATATGAGGTTTGAAGCAAATCCGTCCAGCCGTTTTAGTTTTACTTTATTTAGCGTAGCGCTACAGTTGGGAATGGACTTGGGCCTCAACCAACAAAATCTCTCCAATTAACCCGGACCTTAGCCAACTGCCTCCAGTTGCGCACTTCAAATTGGTTGAGGTCCCTGTTGCGATAAAACTTGGCAGCACTAGTTTGGCACACGTCACGACTGATATCCCAGGTCAGCTGATAGATGTCAACACAAGTCTGCAACTTCATTTCCTCTTTCATATTAACTTTGGAGTTGGGAAAAACAGGACGGAGTCCAAACACTAATATTTCAGTATACGAGAGCACTCGTTGGATACTTGGAATACGTATTTTGCCTACACCCGTCCGACTTCTCAACATTCTGAAATATTAATGGAACATCCACACACGTTTCGATATCCATCGAAATCATAACCTCTTTTGGATTCCTTTGTTCTTTGTTGCGACGAGGATTTCTTCCACAACCGCCGTCGTAATTGCGCATTCGCGTGGAAAACCAAAATAACTTGGAATTAACCTTCAAATGGAGTCACCCAACGACGATATAACTTTGTGTGAAACCGAACACATGTTTGGAGCACACTCGCTAGGTTCATTGGATTCGAATGGCACACACACATCAACCGGCACGGTTGCTATTGCCACTTGAACGGCAGCAGCGGCTGGATTTACGTCAACTGAAGTGCAAACGCCAATCGTACGACCTACAGTAAACGCTCTAACCATTCCCTTTGCCGCACTAGGTGTCAACTCGTCGATACAGGATGAAATTGCTTCATCGGTCTACGCATCAGAAGTCATCAGACGGTCGCCACTGACGAGCCACCCGCTCTTAGCAACCACTTCTGCGCACGATCCTACTCGTGGTTTTTCGGTAAATCACCCATTACATTCCACCATGCTACACAATCTAACCGAGGGAAATCGGATGGCACGTAATTTCGATCAGCAGCTTCAGCCGCCACCTCAGGGCCAATCCACTAACCCCGCCGACGTCTTTGCCTCCAGCAGAAATCTATCGTGGTATAACTGTCCGATAAATAGCTATACTGTGTGCAATACAGTTCCAGTGTGGACAAGGCCAATGATGTATTCTGGTGCGCAACTCCCGCCACACTCGAATTCATTCTTGTCGGGTGGCATCAACCCCTTTGAAAACACCGTTGCAACTACACAACCTCACAGCATGTTCGCACACGCAGCAAGCAGCGGATGTTGTGGTTATACACCCGCAACTCTTTACAACAACCGCTCGAACTTTGCAATGCCATCGCCTATAGCAGCTCCACTTGTGCAGCCAAATGTGATGACGTCAGGTATGCATGTTAATCCTGGGGGTACATCGCATATCAACGCATCTCTATCGCACATGTGCAGTTCGGCACCTGACATCACTTTATCGTCATCGCAGTTTCTCCGGAAGGTCTGAGGAGTGGCCTCTTTTCATTACCAACTACACTCAGTCAACTGAACGATGTGGATTCACGGACCAGGAGAATCTACTCCGTCTCCAGAAGTGTCTCAAAGGTGCAGCTCTGGAAGCAGTACGTGGCAAACTCATGATGCCGAGTACCGTTTCCTATGCAATACAGACACTGAAGATGCTTTTCGGGCGTGCAGATGTTATTCACCAAACGATGCAGCGCAAATTGAGGCAGGAGCCACCCGTAAAATCAGATAAGTTGGAAAGTCTTATTCATTTAGCATTATCTGTTCAGAATTACTGTGCAACTATACAAGCCATAGGTCTCGTGGACTATTTAAATGATTCAATGCTGTTAGCTGACTTAGTGGACAAGTTGCCGAGTGACCTGAAGTTGGATTGGGGTCGCCATCAAATGGCATTGGCTCGTGTCGACGTAGGTGTATTCGACAAGTGGCTTTTTGCTCTCGCCACAAGCGCCAGCCAAGTGACATCTGTAAGACCTTCCATGGCAGTAAACAACTATGAAGCAAAAATACCAGCAAACAGCTAAAGCAACGAATCATGGTACACGAGGTGCTCGAACAAAAGAGGAACTCAACAGTACATCAAGATTCATGTTCACACTGCAAAGAAGATCATCGTCTTGCAGACTGCAGTAGATTCTGTGCCTTAACTATACAGGAACGATGGAAATTCGTGAGAGGAAATGGTCTTTGTCTTCGTTGTTTCAAAAAGCATCTAGTAAAACGATGCAATTTGAAGAAACAAAGCGGAGTGGATGGCTGCAAGATGTCTCATCACGCTCTTCTTCACACAACACCTTATGGGCGAGGCCCTCAAAAGAATAACGGCCAGAACGAAAGCGGTACCGGCATCGTACAGGATCCTGTTGTCTTCTTTCATTCTAAAGAACAAAAGAAGGCGATGTGTCGGTGCATTCCTGTGACTTACGCACTCATCGATGAAGGATCGGCATGCACTCTTATGGAAAGTGACATTGCAGCTGAGCTGGGTTTGGAGGGTCCATCAGCGGAGTTGTGCCTAAGGTGGACTGGCGATATCACTCAAAACGAGGCGAATTCTAAAGTATTAAATCTCGATGTTGCATCACGTGGGTCCAATGCACAACGATTTAGTTTGCAAAACGTGCGTATGGTTTCAAATTTGGACTTACCCGTGCAGTCACTTGATATCTCAGCGCTGGATCAGCGCCATCATCTACGAAAGCTACCAATTCTACCTTATAAGGATGCACAAGCACGAATTCTCATTGGCCTTGACAATGCCAAGATTGGGGTGCCTCTTGAAACTCGCGAGACCGACGACGACGATTTGATTGCCACAAGGTGCAGAATATGATGGGCAGCCTATGGGCGGAATGGTGCTTCCAGTTCGTCCCCTCAAAGTTTTTTGCACATAGGCCCATGCGGATCGGAAGAACGCATGGATGAAATGCTGAAGTCCTACTTTGTTTTGGATTCAGTTGGTGTTTGCGCATCTTCTAATACTCTTGAATCAAAGGAAAACGAACGTGCGAAAAGTATTATGGATGTATCGTTGAAATATCTCCCCAATAAAAAGAGGTGGGAAACGGGTTTGCTGTGGAGATATGATACCATCGACTTGCCGAATTCACTGCCAATGGCCAAGCGGAGACTCCAGTGCTTGGAATCAAAAATGAAACGCGACCCAGATTTGCAAAAATATTTGGTTGATACGATCCGCGGCTATGACGAGAGAGGATACGTGAGGAAGTTAAGGAAAGAAGAGATTTCATCAGGTGGGAAGTCATGGTACATCCCAATTTCCACGGTGACGAACCCGAACAAAAACAAGAGAAGGCTCGTGTGGGATGCGGCGGCCAAAGTTGATGACGTCGCTCTAAACACAGTTCTGGTAAAAGGACCTGATCTCCTAACATCTTTGGTGGGCGTGCTTATTCGATTTCGAGAAAGGCCTGTAGCGCTTTGCGGCGATATAAAGGAAATGTTCCATAAGGTTCTCGTTCGGAAAGAGGATCAGGTCGCTCAGAAGTTTCTATGGCGTGAAGGTGATTCATCTAGAGAGTCTGATGTGTTCGCAATGCTGGTCACGACTTTCGGCGCCTCATGTTCTCCCTCCTTGGCTAACTATATCAAAAACAGAAATGCAAACCGATGAATAGAAGAGCATCCTGAGGCAGTTCTATCGCTATCGTAAGAAACACCTATGTTGACGACTGGTTGCAAAGCGTCGAGACTGAGGACGAGATGATCAAAATGGCCACTACAGTAAAGAACATCCATGGTGAAGGTGGATTCGAGATGAGAAATTGGTCATCAAACTCAAGACGCGTTCTGGCAGTCTTTACGGGCTCAACCACGCAAGCAGACAAAAGCATCGAGGAGTTCAACGCGGTATACGAGAAGGTTTTAGGCTTGTGGTGGCGACCTCATTGCTAACATTCTTCGCGAAATTCGATACCACAGTCTTTGATGAAAGTACATTTCCAACCAAGCGTCAGATTCTGCGTGTGGTTATGACTATATTTGACCCACTTGGTCTGTTGGGATTTTTCGTTGTCCACGCTAAGATTATCCTCCAAAACATCTGGCGCTCGGGAGTGACATGGGATGAACCTGTGCGAGACAATGAGCGTGAGGAGTGGTGGCACTGGATTCGACGACTCCCCTAATCAGCACGATACAGCTTCCACTGTGCTTTCCGCTTGTAAGCACCAGCAATGACGTCCAGTTACATACTTTCGTCGACGCAAGTATCAATGCGTACGCAGCAGTATCCTACTTGCGAGCTGGGAGAGAGGGACGTATTTTTTGTTCTCTAGTTGCATCAAAAATGCGAGTAGCAACTCAAACCGGTATCGATCCCAAGATTGGAACTGATGGCTGCTATACTAGGATTACGGTTAGCCAAACTCATCGAAAACGAGATGTCAGTAAGAATAAGTCGTCGGCTGTTTTGCACTGATTCGAGAAACGTACTGTACTGGATCAGATCAGATGCAAGGAAGTTTAATCAATTCGTAGCATTACACATAGGTGAGATCCTTGAGGGCTCAGACGTCAACGAGTGGAGATGGGTGCCTACAGCTGACAATGTAGCAGATGAAGGGACGAAATGGAACAAGAACTTAGAATTTGAAGCGCAGTCACGTTGGTTCACTGGTCCACAGTTTCTAGCCTTATCCGAGCGTGACTGGCCAGAAACGAAGATGAACAACCCTGATGATTTCGAGCCTGAGGTCGTCTACCATATGGAAGTGAAGATTACGATTGCTTCAACTCTGGCTGTTGTCTCACCAGATCCCAATCGTTTTAGCAAGTGGGAGAAGTTGCGCAGCGCTCAACTATATGTGCTGCGGTTCCTGGGCTTGCTGGTAAAACAGAGAGCCAAATCAGAGGTGGTCAAAGGTCTCTTGAATGTACGGAACATCGATGGCGCTGAGACAGTCATAATTCGCACTTGTCAAGAAGAGGCTTTCGCAGAGGAACTGAAGTGTTTGCAATTTGGAACCAGAAGGTTGAGTAGTAAAAGCTGTATTTTTAAGTGTTCACCATATCTGGATGAGTGTGGATTTCTGCGGGTTCAAGGGCGAGTGGATTTGGTCCCTGGAGTAGCGATGAATGTCAAACGCCCGATCATAATGCCACGCAACCATCAAGTTACTCGCTTGTTAACTGATTTTTATCACCGTAAGTTTCACCACCATCACAATGAAATCGTAGTGAACGAGATGCGACAGCGTTTCTTCATAAGTGGCCTCCGAAATCTGGTCAGCACAGGCGCCAAGAATTGTCAATTATGCCGTAATCGCCGAGCAAGTCCAGCTCCTCCCAGTATGGGTGCCCTACCACCAGAGAGACTAGCACCGTTCACACTGCCCTTTACGTATACGAGCGTTGATTACTTCGGACCTATGGATACAATTGTCGGCCGGCGCCGAGAAAAGCGATGGGGTGTACTTTTCACGTGCCTTACCACTCGAGTGCTGCACATTGAGATTTTATCCTCCCTGTCAACAGAATCGTTTTTACTTGTGCTGAAGCAGTTCATCAGCCGCCGTGGAGTCCCAAGGCGCATAATGTCAGACAATGGCACAAACTTTTGTGGGGCAAGTCGCATTTTAGTGGATGAAATTGAGAAGGTGTCGTCCGGCCAGCTGGAGCAGGAGTATCCCGAAATTGAATGGCTGTTCATACCACCAATTTCGCCTCATATGGGAGGTGCATGGGAAAGGATGATTCGTTCGGTGAAATCTATATTGATGGACATTCTGCACGAGACTGGCTTATGCGAAGAAGTTCTGAGGGCGGCATCGGCCGACATCGAAAATATTCCAAATTCACGTCCGTTGACGTATGTGCCGTTGACTCACCTGAGAGTGAAGCACTCACTCCAAATCACTTCCTAATTGGAACCTCAAATGGAGTGAGAGAACGAGGTAGTGAGGACAGTAGTGGATCGACTCTGGACAAGAATTTGCATCAATCAAATCAGCTGGCGAATCAATTCTGGAAGCGTTGGGTACGCGAGTGCTTACCGTCCATAACTCGGCGCACTAAGTGGTTTCAGCCACCTGTGAACCCCATCGCCTTGCAAGACGTTGTAATTATCGCTGACGAAAACAGCAAGAGAAACACATGGAGGAAGGGAATCGTCGTGGATCTGCATCGATCAAAAGATGGTGAAGCCCGCAGTGCAGTAGTAAAAACGGTCAATGGTTTGGTGACGCGGCCAATTGCGAAGCTGGCAAAGCTGGATTTGAAGGAGGTAAATATTACGCAGGAAGATGCGAAACACTTACGAAGGGGGGGATGTTGCGATAAAACTTGGCAGCACTAGTTTGGCACACGTCACGACTGATATCCCAGGTCAGCTGATAGATGTCAGCACAAGTCTGCAACTTCATTTCCTCTTTCATTTTAACTTTGGAGTTGGGAAAAACAGGACGGAGTCCAAACACTAATATTTCAGTATACGAGAACACTCGTTGGATACTTGGAATACGTGCTTTGCCTACATCCGTCCGACTTCTCAACAGTCCCCTTCCACATATGCGTGGCACCTAAGGCGTAGTCTTTCTCTACTGTATCGTCGTTCTGGGTTATATTCGAAGACTCTGTGACCCGGAGCGTTGGTTTCGATTCATTCTACATGTCCTAGCTGTCTTAAACGACCAATTCGCATTTTTTTTGTACAGATCGCAGAGTTCGTCGCTGAATTCCCTCCTCCAAAGACCGTAAACACCAATGGGACCGGATATTTTACGAAGAATTTTTCTCTCAAAATGACAGAGGATATCTTCATACGCTTTCGACAGAGTCCATACTTTTTTTTTTTTATAATCTGCGCACGCCAAAGGGATTATTAATACTTTTTAATTATTTCAGGCCACGGGCGTCAGAGAAAGGGGGAAGAGGAACAGAGGAGGTACCTATGCACGTTGGCTTTAAATGTTTGAAGGTTGTAGTGATGGCAAATACAGAGCCTGGTAGATCGTTCCACATTTGTGTTGTTCGGCTTATAAATGAATCCCTATATTTGACAGTACGACCGAAGTTAGGCTTTAGGGTAAACTGATGTGCATTTGAAGTATGTCGCGTATTGCGGGTGAAATTTTGAAGGGGAGGAATGCAACTTTCTATTTCGCTGGAGCATTTTTTGTGGAAAAAACGATAAAACAGGGAGAGACAGGAGACATTTCTCCGATGTTCTAGTGAATGAATGGAATTCACAATGTCTCTATCACCTATAAGTTTTAACGCACGATTTTGTACCCTATCAAGAATGTGCAAAACGGTCTTGGGTGCACCAGGCCAGATATGAGCGTTATATTCCAGCTAAGGGCGGATGAATGCCTTATAAATTGAGGCCAGATCAAGCAGGGTAAAATATTTCTTGCACCGTTTAAGGAATCCTAGACATTTTGCACCATTTTTGGCGACCTCGATATGTGATCGTTCCATCGAAGATGGTTATTAATACACATACCGAGAATATCAAGTCTTTCTATTTCAATGATGCAAGTACCATTCATGGATAATGGTTGAGGGTTATAGTTTCGCTTAAGAGACAGAAGGCAGCATTGTGTTTTAAGCATTAAATTCCACTCTGTTGATTGAACCCCATTTGATTATGCCATCCATGTCGGAATATAATGTATTTAACATACGTTGCCGGCCCTCTTTTACGACCGAAGAGCAACGTGAGTTAGGGGACGAATATGAAAAACTAAGGGTACTGTCATTATCGAAGGGATGGGTTGGGTTAGAAGTTGCAGACAAGAGATCATTTATAAAAATAAGAAAGAGAGTCGGAGACAAAACAGAGCCTTGGGGAACACCAGCATTTATTTGGGGAATTGCAGACTTGAAGCAGTTCAAAACAACTTGTACTGAACGCCCTGAAAGACAATTTCTAATCCATTGAGGAAGAGACTCATCGACGCCATATGCACGCATTTTCGACAAAAGTGCCTGATGCCAAACTCTGTCAAATGCCTTTGAAGTATCAAGCGCAACCATCTTGGTTTCGCCGAAGTGATGGAGAGATTGGTTCCACTTCTCGGTGAGATATGCCATCAAATCACCAGTGGACCTGTTGTTACGAAAACCATACTGCCGGTCATTAAGGAGTTTTCGTGAATCCAGATATTTCGTAAACTGACGATTTATCAGCGTTTCCATGACCTTGGAAAGAAGGGAAGTAAGTGCAATGGGTCGGTAATTGTACGGAGAGGAAGATTCGCCTTTTTTTGGGGACGGGCTGGACAAATGCTGTTTTCCATCTACTCGGAAAGAGTCCTGAAAAGTAGGATAGACAGAAAAGCTTACGCAGAGGTTTTGCCAGCGTAGAAGAACCCCTCTTCAGAACTATGGGGGGGGGATACCATCTGGACCAGCGGATTTGTGTATGTTAAGACCTTTGAGTACCCCTGCAACTGTACGAGTGCAACTGTACCCATGGAAAATTTGACACTCTCAAATACAGGTGGAGACAAAGCATTATCTGGCAGCGTGGAGTTCGCTGCAAAGTGGGCAGCAAGCAGATTAGCTTTGTCTAAGGAGCTGACAGCTGGAATGTCATTATAAATGAGAGTGGGAATGGCAGAGGAGACAGAATTTTTAATATTTTTGACGAATGACCAAAAATGTTTACTACCTTTGGGACATTGTAAGATTTTTTGCCTCAATTTTTGGTCATGTAAGAATTTTACACGTCGAATATGGGCATTGCAGTCTTTTCTGCCTTGTTTAAATTTCTTTCGGTTTTCCTCAGATTTGTTGGCTTTATAAGACCGAAAACTTATTTCTTTCAACCTTTGGTTCTGTTAGGAATAAAGTCATTCATACCTAAGAGTATAGTGTTAGTGATCATATCAGCAACGGCATCCACGTCGCTATCGAGGAAGCATAGCGACCAGTTAAAACTCCTAAAGAAGCTCTTAAGGCCGCTCCAGTTGGCTTTCTCGTATTGCCATACTTTTCTTTTAGGAGTTTTTTCTTTAACTGAGTGGTCGGAGTAAGAGAATTTAGCTGATACGATATTATGGTCAGACCGACCTTGAGGCGCTAAAACATCAATAGTGTATTTATCAGGGTGCAAAGTAAGAAACAAGTCCAAAGTGTTGGCGGAATGACTTTCAATGTCCGGTATGCATGTAGGCTCATTTACCAGCTGAGTCAAATTGTTTACCTCAGCAAAAAGTTCAACATACCTTCCTTTGGGTGTTGTCTGGCCAGAATGTTGAAGCCAATCCGAATTGTGTATATTGAAATCGGCCGCAATGACGATTTCAGTATGAGGTTACAAGGAGACAATTCGAGTGATGGAATCGGACAGCGCATTAAATTCGTCAAAAGTTGAGTTGCTGTCCACACTAGGGCTTCTATAAATAAAGCAGTAGTGAATTATTTGCTTACGGGTGGTGAATTTTAGCCATTCGAAATTAAATTCCGGGTTGGAACAGTGGCCATATTGTGGTGGAACTTGGTAAGCAATATCACTACGGACGTAAATGGCGAGGCCACGGTGGGGAAAGAATAATGACACT
This sequence comes from Pocota personata, assembly GCA_963082735.1. NCBI lineage: Eukaryota > Metazoa > Arthropoda > Insecta > Diptera > Syrphidae > Pocota > Pocota personata. The sequence continues at coordinate 97,137,622 of OY720430.1, read as the reverse complement.
AAGTTATATCCTAGTTTCAAATCGGAAGATTCTTCAACTACCTGTCTTTCACTTAGTGCCAAAACAGCTGGTTTATTGGAATGGGCGTGGGCGTACTCATCAAAGAAATTCATTCGAAGCCCACGAATGTTGGTAAGATCAACTCTAAATTCCCTCATCACTACAACATAGAAACACAAATACTTGAACGCTATAAAGCAGAATTAGGATGATAAGGGTTTTGTATAGAGGATCTTTAGTTGTTCGGGATAGGGCCTTACTACTCAATTGCTTTCTCAGCCAAAAGAAACAGCGATTGAAAAGAGTTATTCTTCATTTGATTTCTGTGCTGGTGTTGTAATCTGGCGTGACAGCTGACCCAAGCTATACAATGTCCCTAACAACCTCGAAATTATAGGTGTCCATTTTTATTGACAGCACATACTTTGTTTTGTGCTCGTTCACGATAAACCCATTTTGGCTGCTTCTGTCACGAAAGCACCGGTAATAGTCCGTTTCTGCCACTTGTGTCTATATCGTCGGCGTACGCTAGTAGTGCATATGGAGTGGATAAGTCTCTTCTTCAATAGATTAGGAATTACATTTCGGGGTGTTTAATACAAGTTGTCTTGGACGGCTTCAAGTCTGCAATTCATCAAATAATTGCTGATGTTCCATAAGGCTCTGTTTTGTCTCCAACTCTCTTTCTAATTTTTATAAATGATCTTTTGTCTGCAACTTCTAATCCAATCCGTTCCTTCGCTGATGACAGAACCCGTAGATTTTCAAATTCGATCCCTAACTCACGTCCTTGCTCTTCGGCCGTAGAAGAGGAACGGCAACGTATATTAAACATATTAAATTCCGACCTGGACAGCATAATCAAATGGGGATCAATCAATGATGTGGAATTTAATGCTTCCAAACCGCAATGCTGTCTTCTGTCTCTCAAGCGAAACCCAAAACCTCAACCATTATCCATGGATGGTACTTGCATCATTGAAACCGAAAGACTTGCCATTCTTGGTATGTGTATTAATAACCATCTTCTATGGAACGATTAGTTATTTTAGATATTTTTAGATATTTTATTTCATTTATTTCATTTCACAATCTAACAATGTTATTTACCTACGAAGCCTTATGGCTTCCGAGTATCTGCAGGAGATAAAGTATATAATTTTTGTTTTAATTTGTTGTTATCAATCATCAAAGTGAATATCGTTTTAACTCTTATTCTTTTTAACTGAATTCTTCAATAATGCGAAAACGGTTTAATTATTCATCGATATTCATTTTATTCCCTTCAAAGTAATCTCCATTGCAAGCAATACACATATTCCAAAGCTTCCTCCTATCTTCAAAAGACTTTTCATCGATTTGAATCGCTTTCAGCTCATTCTGCGAATTCTCCTTTACCGTCTTAATCGTCTCAAACCGCTTTCCGCGAAGAGGTAACTTGAGTCGTGGGAATAAGAAAAATGTCATAAGAAGCCATGTCAGGTGAATACGCAGCTTATGGAATGGTATGAATGTTGTTTCTGATCAAATAGTCGCGCACAAGATGAGATGTGTGAGCCAGTGCGTTGTCGTGGTGAAGAAGCCAAGAGTTGTTTCTCCACAATTCTGGCCTCTTGCGACTAACATGTTCCAAACACTGGGCCTGGCAGAGAACTTCGGAGTGAACACCACGGCAATCAAAGAAAACGTTCAACAAAGACTTCCGGGTACTTTTTGATCAGAAGGTATGTGCGTTTAATTGAAATTCAATATAGTTAGCTCATTCGATTGAGTTACGAACTTTACGTTATTAATTCTAGAAAAAAATTCTTTTCTTTTTCTAATATTTATTAAATTTATGTTCCGAAGATGTTGAGGAAGATTGTTGAGTACGTTAGGTACGATGTACTTCAGTCTTCTCCTGCCATACACGTTGATTATGGTTGGAAATTGAAATAAACCCCAGCTCGTCTCCGTGTATTAATCTGGTGAGTAATTGGCATTCGAAATCTTGGAACGTCGTAGTACTCCAGAGCAGAACTCATCTCAAAGATCTGCCTCACTTCCAGAATACGGAGTTAGTTGTTACGAAAGCTCTCGACATCAGCTTTAACGCCCTATCTAGGATCTGCTGTAGCTTTTCGATTTCTGCACCTCCCCAAGCTAATACGCCATACCTCAACCTAGACTCTATAAGAACATGGTGCACTTGTTTTTGTACACAGGTCGTTGATTTGTATTGTATGCAGGCAGCGCAAACAGTGACCTCTTTAATTTACTTCGCAGAACGTTGTCAATAGTGATGCCTAGATATCAATTGTATGTATCAACCATCTCAATATCTTCACAATTGGAAGCACTGGCACATCTGTAGCCCTTCAGGAAAACTTGTGATACTGAATAATTTGGGCTCCGGGTGTGCATGAGTTTTGTTTCTGAGGCATTGATAACTAACCCCCTTGTCGTGGCACCATTTCCAGCTTCATCGAACTAGGCTTGCATCAACTTTGCTGCTTCTTCTACAGAATGATGGCACACAACAATTAGCGAGTCATCTGCGTAGGCGAATGCGAACTTTTTTTTTTAAATATTTCAGCATTTCATTAGTATACAAAATGAAAAGGAGGGGGCCCAATTTGCTACCTTGTGGAACTCCATACTGCACTCTATAAGCCTTGCTGCAGCAATCGTTGATTCTCACCCGGAAGGTCTTCTCTGCCAAATAGTCTGCTATCAAGTGTGCCAGCTTTCCCCTAATTCCAACTCCTTGGACTGCATCCATAAGTTTGTTGTGGTCGAGGGTATCAAATGCTTTGCTAAAATACAAAAACCGAACTACGAGTAAGGTGTGATGACGTTTGCTGAGGCTGGTGTTGATTAGATTCGCAAAATCGCAAGAAGCTGGTTAGTGCTTTTGCCTTTTGGAATCCATATTGATACTTGCTGATGACATTATGTTTTTGGATGAAATCTCATATATGATTTGAAACAATTTGTTCATAATTTTCTCGATGGCTGGCAAGATTGCAATCGGGTGATAGTTCCTTGACTGCTTTTTGCTACCTCCCTTGTACATAGGTCGAACAACTGTAGAGTTTGTCTGGTACTTATTTATTCATTCGAATCTCGTAGAACAATGTTCACACCTATGGATGATAGATGATACCTGGCGGGAAAAAGCTCACCGAATTCATCCATTAACTCCGCGGTGCTTATATTAGGTGAAAAGTTTTTCGTAATAAAGTCATCCAAATCAGGTTTTCTTAGTTCTAGTACTTCATTTAACGCCCACGTTTTCTTCGGATCGCATTTTATTTGTTCAAACTTTTTCCATGTAATGCTTATTCCTTTTTTTAGCAATTTTTTTGTTGACTTGATTCCTAACTTCTTATACTCTCTGTCATATAGTAGATTACTCCTGTTATTCTTCCACCTACGATATAGAACATCTCGCTCTTTACAGCTCTCTAAAATGTCTTTGCTAATCCATGGAACATTTTTCCGATTTTTTTTTCTTGTGCAAAGAAATTTTTGAGTTTGAGTATACATATATCAGTCATTTTTTCCATCAGATAGTTTAAGAGCGATACAGTGGATCGAATTGCTTTCTAACTTTGCTCGTCAGCATGAAAGAGAGCAAAGGAGTATCAGTTTCTTCAGGAGATTGGTTCATCGTAGACTCTACATAGCGTGCTATAATGATCGGAAATGTCATTTTCTACTACAGTCGAAAAAGTAGTAGCTCCCTTAATGATATTGCAAAACCATTTCGAAGATAACATTGCATGGTAAAGGGTGACCAGATAGCAATGATAGTTTTTCCAATTGTTATGTTTCAGTAAAAACTGTTATCGAAATTACGGCTCTGTTGTAAATATGCAACGTGAATTTCGTCGTGAGGTCGGTCGTCATCATGGCTTCAGTGCACAGGCAATTCGTCGCACCGTATTATATTGCGGTTGGATTTGGGCCTGCATCCGTAGATTATGCTGACGCAAGAATTGAAGCCAGACCACCATTGACAACGCCGTGAGTTCTCTAATTGGGCGCTGGAAATGTTGGCCGGAGATCCGGACTTTGGCCAAAAAATGATCTTCTAGGACGAGGCCCATTTTTAGCTCAGCGGCTATGTCAGCAAGCAAAATTGTCCTTATTGGAGAGACCACAATCCACAAGTGTTCGACCAAGCATCACTGCATCCGCAAAGATTGACTGTTTGGTGCACACATTGTTCTTGTTTTATTTAAATTTCTTTTCTGGTCCCTATAGTTGAAGACAATGTTATTTGTGTTATTTCTGACGTTAATATTCATGTCACTCAAAACTACCATATAGTTATGCGTTCTTTTCATATTTACAATTTATGCGAATTCCTTCAAAAATTCAATTCAATTCACTATTTACTTTCCCTTTTGAATTTGGCAGAATTTTCACGGTTAAATTTTCATATGCAGCTGTTTCGATATTTACTCGTTCGTAGTTTAAATGGTTCTTAATAAACATCGCTATGCCTCCACCTTTTGCGTGCACCCTATTTTCGAATTCAGCAAAGAAACCGTCTAAATAGTATACGTTATTTTCCTCTATCTTAATGCTGATCTCAAGCAGGACAATTACATCAATATAACTTAAAATTGGACATACACGAACACAAAGCCATCCCAATTTTTTCTTAACGATCTAATATTCAGACAACGGAAATTAATTTTTTTTAATTAATTTTTTGGTTCTTTGATATTTTCAAATTCCATAAAATTTAAATCGAACAAATCTTCTAGATAAATTGTCATCATCCATCATGTATGTAAAAATTACTGTACTACCCAATAAAACTAATACGGTTACAGTAAATATGGCAATGAATAAAACAAATGATATAAATACCCCAGGTGGCAGAGCAGGTAGACTGAAAATCCACCCTCCTCGGAGGTCGGTCCCATGGATTCTGGGGGGCACTGGAAACAGAAAGAAAAACAAAAGGTCTTCGAAAAAACGCAAGGTAGAAGAAAATCCTGAGATGTCTGCAAGATGACATAATACAAAACAAGCAAATTTACAAGGTAAGACAAGTGATGAAACATTGGTTTAAAAAAACATTACCACCACTAATAATGATCTCGGGAGTAGACAGATTTGGTGAGTTAAAAAGGGTAATCGAACATAAAACAAAAAAGTATTGTAAATTCACATCCTATAATAACAAGAAATGGAAAATAAATGACGATGACAGTGACACATATAGGGAAATCACTGACGAATTGACCAAAACGAAGTTCCAGTGGCACTCATATGAAAATAAAGCTACTAGACCAGTTAGGGTAGTAGCCAGAAGTCTTCGCTTCTCGTGTGATGAACATGATATCGGCGAAGACTTGACTAATACAAGATTTAGGAGTTTGGAAGCCAAAAACTTAATTAAAGAAGAAACCGCACAAGGTAATGATGGGCAACCAATGACAAGAAACAAAAAATTATCCCTTTTTATGCTTTCTTTTCATAATCAAGATGAAGTCGATAAGATATACAACATAAAGTCAATAATGGGTATAATTGTTAAGATCGAGCCACTCAATACCCCAATGCAAACGATTTCGGGCATACGCAAAGCTATTGCAAAAGAGATTTTGCCAGCGTTTAATGTGAAGGAAAACACCCGACAAAAAGTTGTCCGCTAAAGAAGGAAGAGAAAGCAGAATGCATCAACTGTCATGGTGATCACCCAGCAAATTATATAAGTTGTCCGATGGCAAAATGCATCAACTGTCATGGTGATCACCCAGCAAATTATAGAGGTTGTCCCATGGCAAAAGAATATCAAGAAAGGAAAAGCAAAGCTATTAAAAACAAGCAACAAAGTCCATCCAGTAATAAAAGTAAACAAAAGTGAACGTTGAAAACATGAAACTTGACAAAGAACAAACATACCAACTGTAGAGAGTAAATCGTATTCCCAAATTGTGAAAAATACACAGAGGAAATATCGGTAATGGAAATGCTTATTACTTTTATCCAAAGGTTGGATAATAAGGATAAAATAATTAAACTGCTAAGCAAAGAAGCAAAAAAAAAGCAACAAAATATTGATGATTAAAAATAATCTAAAAATAGCAACGTGGAATGCAAATGGTTTACTCCAACACATCCCTGAATTTCATGAGTTTCTATTTATAGAAGTTATTGATGTTTGCCTAATTTCTGAAACTGATTTCAAACAGGGAACAAAGATTAGAATTCCTACTACTCTCCCCATCCAGCTGACAGTGCCAGGGGAGGTAGTGCTGTAATTGTGAAAAGTGCCTTGGAGCCTTATGAATTGCCAAAAATAGCAAAACCAACAATGCAAGTAGCGACAATAAACATAGAAACTAAAATCAAGGAATTTAAAATAGCTGCTATATACCGCCCACCCAGGCACTCGCCTACAGAAGAAGATCTAATTGACATTTTTCAAATGCTAGGGAACAATTGCATCATCGGTGGTGATTTCAATGCTAAACATACATACTGGGGGTCAAGCCTAATAGCAACAAAAGGCAGGAAGCTTTACAAATCAGGGCAAAATTTTAACTGTGAATTTATTTCGACTGGATCACCAACTAATTGGCCATCTAACCCAACGAAAATACCAGATGTTATTGACTTCTCATAACGAAAGGTTAAGAAAATAAGTTAAAGTTAAAAGCAGTGATGATCTGTCAACAGATTATACAATTCTAACAGTTAACGGTTTATCAATAGAACAGATAAAAAACCCACAACTAACAAACAAAAGAATGAACTGGTGGAAATTCAGAGAACATTTCTAAGTAAAACCTTACTCTTAGATCTCCACTTGTCACAACAAAACATATTGACATTGAAACAGAACAATTCATTGCTGATGTACAGAAGATAATACACCGACTTATCAACAAAAAAACAGGCTTCGGTGAAATACCCCACGGAAATCAAGCAATTGATACTCTAAAAGAAAAGAGCTCGTAGAAAATGGCAAACATCCCTGCGATAAAACCATATTTAATAGGCTTAATAACAGACTTAAAAAAAAGTATCACTGAATTCAAAAATGATTCTTTAGCTAAATACTTTTGTAATCTCACGGCTGACAAAGTCACGGACTACTCCCTTTGCAAGGCTGCTAAACGTTTAAAGTGACCTCAAGCGCAAGATTTTTTATTTTTTTTTATAATTTGCACGTGTGGAAGGGTTTATGAATACCCTTATACTAATTTTAGGACACGGGCGTTTTTGAGGAAAGGGGAAGAGACAGAGAGCAAGACAGATTGGTGTAGTTGGTTTGAAACTCAGCTGGTATTAAGTTTCAATGAAGTCCAAGGGTGGCTGTCCAGATAACTGGGGAGCTTGTTTGTTTTTGCTTTTGTCGTTGCTCATGATTCACAGTATTTATTTCCGTCCTCCTCATCGCGATCAAGTTGCATTTTAGCCATATGACCGCCCTAATGCCTGTGTTATGCCTTCGCAGTAGAGTTGACATAAGCTTTCGCAACTGATCGACTTTTTATTTATTTCATGCGAAATAAATAAATGATTATTGACATCAGGATTCGAACCGTGAACCTGTAGCGTGACAAGCGATTATGTTAACACCATACTACGGCCACATATCCCCCGTTGAAAACACCTGATGGGAAATGGATCGGCGATCCAAAAGAAAAGGTTAAACTATTTTGCCAGCACCTTTCAAATGCTTTCAAAACATTTCCACCTAGTGTAGTAATCTTGATTTCTGTAATAGAATAGATGAAAAGGGAATTCCTTATATTTCGTTACGAGAGATCAAGACATGTATTCATAAACTAAATTCACCAGGTTACTCGTATGATCTTATAACTGCTCAAATCTTGAAAGAACTGCCCTCCACGGCATTGTTGAAACTCAAGCTTATAATTAATGCTTGCTTTAAACAAATGTATGTCCCACATCACTGGAAGATAGCAGAAATTATTGTTATACCTAAACAAGGTAAGCCTATATCAGAAGTTACCTCATATAGGCCAATCTCACTTTTACCTATATTACCGGAACTTTTCGAGAAACTTATTCTTAAAAGACTACACCAAATTATGGAATGAAAGCTTATCCCCACCCACTAATTCGGGTTTAGAAACAGACACTCAACGATAGACCAAGTGCATCGTATAACTAATGTTATAGAAACGGCACTGGAAGGAAAACAAATTTGTTCTGCAATATTCTTAGACGTTGCACAGGCTTTTGATAAAGTTCGGCATAAGGGTTTAGAGTACAAACTTCATAATGACCTACCTAAACAGTACTATGAAATACTTAAATCTTATATAGCAAATAGATTCTTTAGAGTTCGCTATGGTTCAGAGTACTCTGAACTTAAAAGAATACAAGCAGGTGTTCCACAGGGAAGTGTTCTAGGACCCACCCTATACTTATTATACACGAGTGATATACCGCATGCGAGTGATACCATGATAGCTACATTTGCAGAACTTTGTGGTTGTACCAAGAAAACAAACGCCAATATTTTACAAACTTTTCAAAATAAAGTGCTAAGAGAAATTGTCCACGCACTGTGGTATACTAGAAACGATGATATCCACAGTGATCTCGGAATTCCGACAATCGAAGCTGAAATTAGAAGCTTCGCGAGAAAGCATAGGAACCAGGCTCTGTATTTCCCCATCACTACAACTTTCAAACATTTAAAGTAACGTGCATAGGCCCCTCCTCTGTGCTTCTTCCCACTTTTCCTAAATGCTCGTGCCCTGAATAAATAAATCCTTTTTTGACAGCAAGGATCTCGATGAGGTCGCTACCGACCTTGATGGTGCAACGAGCGTTTTCCATCGTTATCCTGCACAAACGGACGAGTCAAAACTATACATGACTCTGTATAGCTCTTCTCTATAAATGCTGTCATATGCTTCCTTAATATCGATTAAAAGATCTTGGGTATCGATGTGGACTTCTTGGGTTTTCTCTAAGATCTGCCGAAGTGTACAAATTTGATCGACTGTGGACTTCTCTGAGCTTAAACCACATTGATAAGAGCCAATCAGATTGTTGACGAATGATTTCAGGCGTTCACACAATATGGCAGATAAGATCTTGAACGCGAGGTTGAGACTGATACCTCTATAGTTAGCGCAGTTTAGGGGGTCTCCTTTCTTGTGAATCGGGCAGATGATGCTGAGATTCAATTCATCCGGCATACACTCGTCTGATCAAAAAGTATAATGAGTTGGTATACGTTTTCTACCAACTCATCTCCAGCTGCTTTAAATAACTCCACCGGTAAGCCATCAGATCCAGCAGCCTTGTTGGATTTTAACTTGGATATTGATATCCTCACTTTATTTTGATTAGATGATTATTAACGGTTCTTAGATTTCTATCTTCAAATCTTTTTTTCTAGCTTTTACTTTGATCTCCTTTAATGACCAAACTTGTAAACCAATTTGTTCCAGACTTAACTTTTACATACCAGACTTAACAAAAAGGGCTGATTGTGCAAAATAAACTTCCGTTGGTTTTGAGTTACCCGCATTATGTAGAACATTTTCCAATTTTTTTGAAATTCTAAGACTAAGAAATCAAATTTCATCATAAGCGATTTCCGATTTGGGAGTCACAATTATGGGTACCTTTGTCTCGTGGATTGCCTTGAATAAGGCAATAAACCAGTAGTTATTAAGCAAAGTCCAACGTTCAGCTTGTCTGTGCATTAGCGGAGCACTGCGGACGACACCTTCCGCAGATGTGGACATTCTTTTTCATTTAACACCCCTTGACATTTATGGCAGGCAAATGGCAGCTAACTCAGCTATTCGCCTTAAAGCAACTTCACAGTGGTCTAAAAAAATGTATGGCCACGCCTCCATCTTAAACAAGTTTAATATCTTCCCTGAAGACATTGACTACACCATACTCAAGTTAAATTTTGACAAAAACTTCCAAGTTACCATTCCTTCCAAAGCATTCTGGGAAGAAAGTAGTTTCACGGAAGATACGTCGTTACATTTTTATACCGTCGGTACAAAAACTAACGACAGGGTGGGTGGTGGTGTCTTCTCTGATAGGCTTAATTTAAACCTCTCTTTTCGTCTCCCAAACCATTGTAGCGTGTTCCAGGAGGAGATAATGACAATAAAGGAAGTCTTGTCTTGGCTAAAGAAAAACGTGATATCGACCATTGATATCCGCATCTTTTCAGACAGCAAAGCAGCAATCAAATCCTTGGAATCATCCTTAACAAATTCTATAACAGCTCTAGACTGTCGATCGTCTCTTATAGAGATGGCAGAGCAGTTTAATATTATTCTAATTTGGGGGCCGGGGCATAAGGATATTCCAGGAAATTGTAAATTGAATTGTATTTGTATACCCATCCTTCCAGGCAAAAGTTTACTGGGTATGCCTATCGCTACGTGCAAACTTAAATTAAAGCTGTATGCTATCGAAAACACAAATTCTAGGTGGACAAGAGGTACAACTTGTCTAGCAACAAAACAGATTTGGGCTAAGCTGGATCTGAAACGCTCTAAGAATTTAATTCCTCTCAATAGAATGCATATCCGCGCTGTTATTGGTTCCATTACTAGACACTATCTAATAGGCAAGCATGCAACAAGGCTTGGCGTCTTCGCAAAAGATTTCTGCAGAAGCTATAGGAGGAGGTGACTATTTTTTACCTTCTTTGCACCTGCCCAGCTCGCTCCCAAAGAAGGAAACTCCACTTAGGAGCCTTCTGTTTCAATGACCTAAATGATCTGAATAAAATAGACGTTAGGGTCCTTCTACGCTTCATCTAAAGCTCCAAATGATTCAATGAGCTTCCCAAATCCATGTGGTATCACAGTTACTGGTCTAAGTGTGTTGGCTTTCTTAGCTGACAGCCACCTCAACCTAACCTAACCTATAGCACTCAAAGCCCGCAGACCTTAACACCACTATGTTTGACTTTAATTTTGTAAGTGGAACCATCTGCATGCTAGACCGGACTTAGAAATCAAATTTCATTGAAATTCGGTCGATAGTTCATCAATTCGGCGGATGAGTTAGACCAAAGGATGCAGAGCAAAAGTATTTAAGATCTGACGGTCTTATACGTTGCAGTCGTCTCACGCCATATACGTTTAGAAGAATTGTTGTTTCCTCGTTAATATGCTCCTGAAGTCTCTTTTCGTGTGCTTTGGCCCTAGAGTTGAGCTCTTCAAGAACAGTAGGATTGCCTAGGTCCCGATGGAGGTCGCTGTTTCTGATGTACCATGGACCATTCACAATGCTTCGAAGGACCTTATTCTGGAATCGTTGGATGACTGCAATATTGGTCTGGCTGGCACATCCCCAGAGTTGAGCGCCATAGTTCCACACTGGTTTTAGGATCTGGTTATATTAAAGAATTTTATTATTAATTGATAGTTCTGACTTCTTGCCTATAAGCCATTCTAATTTTCGCTATTTAATGTCTAATTCTAGTCTTTTGATTTTAATATGCTCTTTCCAACGAAGCTTGGCATCTTGAGCCATACCTAGATACTTCGCTGTATTTGCATATGGTATTGTCATGCCTGATATTGCTATAGGGGAGTATGAGATGGACTTATTTGTGAAGTCAATATGTACTCGTACAGATTTACTCGAATTCAGTTTTTACGCCATCTTTGAGTCCACCTGATAATTTAGTCTGTAGCAGCTTGCAGCTTTTGCGTCGATTCTAGCGTTGTATCTCCCACTGCTAAGACTGCCGTGTCGTCGGCAAAAGTTGCAGTCTTGGTGTAGGGCATTGTACGTAGGTTTTTAGTGTAAAGAAGTTCTTTTAGTTCGATCTGCACTAGCTTAGAGTAGTAGTTTTCTTGTTTTATACGGAAGTATCGCGATGTTAAATAAGACTCCATAGGTGAAAAACTGTTCTGGTAGGTACACTTTTAGTTTATTGAGTAGACCTTCATGCCATACTCTATCGAAAGCCTGTGCTACGTCTAAGAAAATTGCAGAAGGTACTTTTTGTCTTCTAGTGCTCTTTCGATTTCAGTTGTTATTTTGTGAACATGTTCTATTGTGGAGTGTTTGCTTCGAAAGCCAAACTGGTGATTTGGGATTAGGTATTAACCGATCGTAATATGATCGTTTTTTTTATCATCACCAACAGAGTATCTGAAAGTGATTATGCTGCAAAACGCAAAACGAAGTGTGGATTGAAAGTGTGTGGTGTGTATGGCATAGAATAGAAATTCAGTCGATACAAGATCATGACTAAATAAACACTCATTTTGAATACAGTTAAAACACTTAGTTCTCATCAATTGATTTCAGCATAACAAAAGAATAGTTAAATTCAGTAGACATTTCCTGCCGCGGTGTCATTAGCGAATAGACGAAATCAAAAATGCTGTCATCTGCGAAAAGATAAATCGGATTTTAAGTAACAAAAAGGAGGCCATCGATGTAAATCAAGAAAGAGACGGAGAGAGTACTGAGCCCTGGGGAAGATCTATATTAGTCGAGAAAGGTGTAGAAGTACATCCACCTAATACAACTTGCAATGCAATCATCGACCACTTACACAATGAGTCACAAGTTTGTTAAGAAGGGCACTATACTCGTATGCCACAGTCCATCGAAAACTTTGGAGATATCAAGGACAAGAACTCTGCGTTCGCCATAATCATGTATACTCAGATTTACCCTTTCGGATAGGTAGGTTATTAAGTCCCCTCTGGAACGCTGCTACCAGAAGACATCCTTGGGGTCATTAAAAAGATGATTTCTTCAGCTTTCTCTTTCGGTCCGGGATATTTTTATCATTATGCACAAGAGCCACAATGATGGATGAAGCAGAACTAGGTGTTATTAAGTGGTTTTCGATCGCTACATTGAAATTTTGTGACCGGGTTTTTTTTAATCACAATTGTAATGACGAAGAATAGGTATCGCAAATCATATCGGCTATTTTGATTACAGGACTCTTTTTTCAGAATTAAATCTCAAATAATTTCAAACTCGGTTTAGTTCGGTGCTTCTGGCCCTAAAAAAACTGTTGCCTGAATTGTTGTTGTTTTGTTTGCTAATACGTGCGAAGCAAAAAAAAGGAAAGTGAACGAAGGCTCTACTTCCACAGGCTATGTATGTACATACTGGCAAGGCAGCTTTTAGGCCAAAAAATAGCACATTTTACATTCTAAACTTTATTTGAGTGGTTTGAGTAGCCAAAAGTCACGACGAGATATTGCATTTTAATTTAATATATGTTTTTGAAGAGATGTATGAAAATTCCTATTCTACTTCCTTCCGACCAAGTCCAAACTATTTTTTGCTAACATAACAGAGAAGGAAAGCTGTACTCAAACTACTCTAGACTGTACATTAAACAATATTCAAAGTGCTGTACATTAAATTCGTTTTTCATTAAAGTCTCAGCAAAGCCTATCAAAACGAAACCTAAATCAAATGTTTAATGTTTGCCCGAAATCACTTAACTAACCTCTGTGTTTACAATTAGGAAACTCTTACCCAAAATGCAAACACTTGCTCTGCTCCTCGAAATCCTAATCAAAAATGTTAGCTATGCGCCCCATAAACCTTGTATTGTAACATAAAACGCACTCAAGCTGTATACGTACAACTTAGTGCAGGAAGTGATTTATTCTAATCGATTTAATGAAGAGAAAGCAAAAGCGAATATTCATACAATATAACCCATCTGAGGTTTTCCGGCTCTCGCCGGACCTCGCCAATTTGTGAAGCACGATAAATATCGATAAATTAGTCATCGATATGACCACTCTGCGCAGTCAGGCAACATTTACTCATTACTCAGAATTAAATTAACTTCAGCACACGTTAAGTGTGGGTATTCTTAACCACAGTACACGTTAAGTGTGGGTATTCTTACGAAAAATAATAACAATAACAGTAAAAGAAAAATCGTCAAAACTTTTCGCATTCGAAAACTTTTGGAAAATATAATTAAATCTGTGAACGAGAGAGCTACAAACTTTTTTGTTGACCAATATTACCGGATATGTGCTTCTTCTTAATTTTTTTTTTTTTTTGTTGGACAACTTTAACGGATGGACAAAGTTCTTTTAGCCACTTAAGCTAGAGCAAACACCACAAGACAACACAGTACAACACGTGAGGAATAACCAACGGAAGGGCGTAAGGCAAAGAATTACATCATCGCGTTGATGTGGCATATGGGACACTTGGAAAATCTCATAATGACAGTTCGCAGTATTGATGGGTTTTTAAAAGTTTTTCTCCGGGTTCTTAGGTTTTATTAAATAAAACAAATATTGTTGAAGTTTCGAAAACGATTATTGGTACTTTGGTTTTCCGGTGAAACCAAAAAATTGCAATTAGGAGCAATATCTGTGAGTATATTTTGTCATTATTCAATTTGAATGTGAATGTGCTAAGACTTGTTCCTGCTAGATCAAGTCAAATATTTCCAATTTTGAAACTTGTCACTGCAGAACTCTACGTTCAAGCAATCGACTTGTTGACTTCTCGTTGTTTTCAGAGAAATTATTTTTATAACACACAAGTAGTGCTTAGTGACAGTACCAAAGCAATAAAACTATTCACCGAAAAACGTTTAGAGAAGTGCACTAAAATACTGGAAAGGTTTGCAACCTTGGCAGAAATTTAAAGCCACTCAGAAATATGAAATTCTTAATCTGAGTAAGTCTTAAGTTGTAAGCAATCAAGACCGCAACATTCTCATTGTTCTGTTGCGTTGCGAAGCAAATAAATGCATTTACATACTGCAAACTTCTACACATTCATGGAAAAACAGAAAATCAGTGTAACTTTACCTTACACCAACCATCTCAATCGAAAAACTTCTCGCAAAATAGGAGTAAGCAGCATGTCAGTTTAGATATTGGGAAGACTATTAGATACAAAGATTTTGCAACTTGGATACTAAAGACGATCCTTACAACGCTTAAGTAAAACATTGAAGATTAAAATAAGCAAATAGCATCAACTGTTCGACACATAAATCAAACTGCAGCAAACTTAAGTCACGTTACAACAGACGGATGTCAAAAAAAATCATGCCAAAATAACAGCATCCTACATATGTATTTCAATTTGTAAGAACACTGACTTGATAGCTCGAGCAAAAAAAAATTTTCTGAGTTTTTGGAGATTGCACCTAATGAAGCGCCTTTCAGGGAGATCAGAAATGTAGGTTCTGCAATAATAGGATAGTCACCTTGCTTGGAAATATCTTGTCACCGTCAATGGAACACAGAAAGTAATACGGGAGGCAAATCATTTTGATCATATTGTTAGGAACAGTCTTGCAAATTCTTCTCACCACACAGTGTTACTAATACAGTGCTAAGATTTGACTACGATTAACGATATCTAAAGATCGACTCAACGGTATATTACTAGTCTTTACCAATTATATTAATTATCCGCTTTGGAATTCAAAAAAATACGAATGTAAATCATATTATACGAATATTATCATACTCGTAGTTTGATTTCGTAAACGAAATCACGCATGGGAGTAATGACTAACGGAATACTACATATAGGTACATATGTACATACACATATGTGTATAAGCAGAAAAGACCGAAGGTTGCTTCTCAGGCCCCAGCGCCTAGAGCACCGGAGGCTCAAACTGACTTGCTGGCCAACTTGCTTTCTACCCAAGGGCAGGTGGGTCAGCTTCAGTGTCAGGTACAGGAGCAGGCGAAGCGGGTGGACCAGATCTACGCACTTCTGCCGGACCTAACGCACCTCCAGTCGTAATGGGTACGAACATGGAGGAGCAATCCTTGAAGATCCTTGCGGTGAATGTGAATTCACTGATTAGGATCGAGCGAAGAGCCGTATTGTTTAAGTTGCTTGAACACCAAACCCCTGATGTGCTTATGGTTAGCGAAACAAAGCTATCCCAGAAGCACAAATTGGGGCACAGTAAATACAATATTGTAAGAAGAGACCGAAACAACTCCACACAAGGAGGAGGTGTTGCGATCTTCATACACAAAGAACTGCAATTTATGGTAGTGTACAGCGGTGAAGTGCAAAGGTTCCAGGTGCTGGAAGCGTGTATTGTGTGCATTCCTCTCCATAGTGGAAAGAAGATCTACATGATAGCACTCTATGCACCTGAAGCTACTCAATCTACTTTATTTATTTCAGAGCTCGAGAGACTTTTTGGATGCCTAAGGCTGGAGTCGGAGGAGAATTATTTCATCATGGCCGGTGATCTAAACGCCAAACATAGAGATTGGGGAAATAATACACCTAATCCTAGAGGGAACCTACTATTCAATTGGTGAGGTCGGCACAGTGTCGAGTATACACTCGATTTGAAAGCTACAGATAGTCCGTCGTTTCCTAGAAGCGGCTCCTATCTGGATCTTATGCTGTTCGACGTACGGTTACAACTGAACGACATGAACCGACAAATTCTAAACTACTTGCACACATTTGTGTATGAGAGTGACCATTGCGAACTCAGTGCCGTAATAACAATTCCCAACGAAATTGCGGAGTTGGAGGAATTTGTCCAAATGTACTCCTACAATTAGAGTAGGACGTGTTACACTCGCTTCTCCAGAGTTTTGGCAAGAGTACTTTCCTCGAATTCACTCTACCCACCGTCCAATAGGAATCTGTCAAACGAGGAGATTGACTGGTACCTAAAACAAATGGACGAGACAATTAAACGAACTATGGATAGTACCATACCTCGGTATCAACATACTGACAACACAGACATATTTCGCAATGCAACAATTGACGCACTACACCAACACAAAAGTAGACTGCTGTTGAGACTAAAAACCTTGTACAGACAGTTTACTGACAGACAAAACTCGGAGGTTAGGACGCTGAAGTCGTTGATTAAAAACCTCCAGAAATTAATCGGGGATAACTACAGACTTTCTGTAAATTTGCATTGGAACAACAAAATTTGGGCTGTAAAAGCCAACAACCCGAGTATGTTCCCGCAAATAAATAGAATATTTCGGAGGAACAATCAAAATGACCTTCCGCGTCTTAAGATCCCCCGAACGACGAACAATGGACGAATACTTATAACAGCAGGTATAGATCCAGATAACGCAGTATAGGATGACAACTTCTTTGTGATCGAAGATCCGGAGGAGAAGGTAGAGGCTGTAGGAGCGACTTTCCAGGAAGTGTACAAGGTGAATGATACCATCTGCCCGAACCACGACCTGGTAAATTGCGTCCTTGTGCAAAACTTCTATCTTCGAAATAATATACTCGTAGAGCACTGGCGATCCGAGAACATAGGTTTTACCGAGTTCAATGCAAATAATGTCATCGCCGATGAAAGGGTACATCCCCCGTACATATCGAAGGTGGAGCTGCAAGCGATCTTTGAATCATAGAGAAGGAAGAAACCTGTGGGAATCGATGGAGTGTCGAACATTGTGCTTCGACATCTCCCTCCAGAAGCGGTTGATATTTACACCACTCTGTTTAACAATGCGCTGAATAATGCACATTATCCAGCGCATTGGAAAACAGCAGTGATACAACCCATCCCCAAAAGGGGTAAGGACTAGTGGCGTGGCGTCCATACAAGCTGATTTCTTCCGGCTTCCCATTTCAAATATCAAAAATTTTTATGTTGCCACTTGCCAACCATCACATTCAATTATTTGTTCATCAAACCATTTTTCATAACTTTATACACGCTCGAAGATGAAACGCTGCGACCACTTCGGTTGTTTATTCATTTTTACTCATACACAAACTCACACACATAGGCGAGACAAGTATGAACTCCTCTAGAGCGCGCAATGAATTTTTTTGAGAATCCGTTCATTCATTCTTTCATTTGAGAATGCGTTTCATAGACACTGTAGTTCTTCTAGGAAAACAAGAGCTGGCATTCCGGGGTATCAGTGACTCGATGGCAATATCATTCGCGTATAGTGAACGTCTTATTCAATTGCAGAAAAAACATAGAGCTTGCGAAGCAAGAGATCGAGGGTTTTGAGTCATGGATTCATTCTAAATTTTTAGACTCATTTGACTCAATCTATGAGAGCGTAAATAACTGCTCAGAATTTCCACGCAAACGCCAACTACTTAATATTGATTCAAATACAAATTATAGCAGAATTTTTGCAGTATTTATAGATAATGTTACAAGTCAGATTAAGAATAGGTATAGTTCATTTAGTTCATATATTTTCTTTGATTTATTAAACAAATCAAAATATGAGTATCTTCCTTAATTACCCTATTTCATGGAATTTTTAATTTTACTACTTCAAAAATGGAACTCAAAGTTTTATACACTACCCCTTCACTTAAAAAGCTTGAGGTTTTTCAACTTTATAAGCATTTTTCTCAAGCTCTAACATTGTGTGAAATCTTTTTAACCCTGCCTTTGACTGTAGCCTCTGTCGAAAGATGTTTTTCGACTTTAAAAATAGTCCACACTTAAGAAATTCCCACAAAGAAGAAAGACTCTCAGACCTGGCACTTTTATCTATCGAAAAGCACCTTCTTTTAGAAACTAAAAATAACTCAAATTTTTATGAAGGAGTTTTAGCAGAATTCGTAAAAAAGAATAGTAGGACAGCTTTAGAGTACAAATAGGTAATACATAATTGTAATTGCTAAATTTTTTTTATTTAACAACGCTCCGAGTTATCAATAACTTATATAGATTATTCTGCCCAGAACGGTTTCTTTTTATGCGATGAGCTCATTGTCTAATTAAATTTCAATGACTTAAAGTATAACAAAGGTGGCTTAGATTGCATATCTTAAGTCTGTTTTTCGAATAAGCACCAAAATGGTAAGTCTTGAATAAAACATTTTACTTAAATTTTTTTCGGCTTCCCCCTCTTGAAATTTCACCCCACGCCACTGGTATCCAGTAATGTTAAAAAAACGCGTCCGTTGAGTTTCACAGATCAAACATATGTCAATGTCATTTTCTCGTAGAGATGTTCCTAGCTCTTCTAGTCTTTATGTGAGACCGTTGGCGTTCCATGCAACAATTTTAAGAAGTTTCGTTATGTTCCTTTTGAAATGCTCTTGTTGTTAAGCTTATATTCAAGCTTCTCCACTTATTGTACTTTTTTTTATGAATTAGATTATGCATACGTGTAGAGAGTGTCCCTACTCATTATAATAGATATACTCCGCCCTTAACTATTTTTAATTTCGATTTCGAGATTTTGATCAAACTGTAATAGAGAAACTCAAAAAATGGGTCTCTCTCTCTTTTCTGTCTGGCTATCTGTCTGTCTGTACACATGAGTGCAGCCTAAATGGCAGAACCGATGTACTTTATACTTCGTATCTGAGAATCATAATGTTCGATTATGAAAAAACTATTTTCTTATTTTGATTAATTTTTATACTTGAGTTATGGTGGTGTACGAGTATGCTATCAAATGGCGTACCAGGTTTTCTCCAAAAAAACTTAGAACGTTCTTTACATATTAATTGGTTCTTAAAGATTGGCTATTTCTCGGTCACGGCTTAATCTATTTTATTCGAAATTAACACAAAGTCGTGGCATACCAAATTTTAGAAAACTGTCTTTTTTTATTCAAATTTTAAGGGTTTAAAAAATAAAGTGCACGAATGGATTGCACGTACTTAGCGAAAACGAGAAATAGCAAGTTTGAACAAGTGAAGTACCGCTATACACATTTTCGTTAAAAACCTAGTATGGTATCTGCTAGCACATATCGTAACTCAGATATTAAATTTGAACAAAATCGTTATAGCCGTTTTTGAGAAAATCGATTTGTTACAAAATCGGCCATTTGTAAAGTACCTTTTTGAATGTTAGAACAAAAATTCCGATTTCCATCGAATTATGAACCCACAGACCCCAGATGTGAAGTTTGAAGAAAGTACATACATACATATATTTTATTTATTTATATTAATAACATTAAATAATATAATAATATTTATAAACGAAATATATTTTTTTACACTTTAGTATACATAATCTTATTTTATTATTATTAGTCCAATAAAAGTGGAAAAAACCAATCAAAACTACATAACATGGGACGGACCCATATTTTTCTCTAAATAAAATTTTTTTGAAAGAGCAAAAGTATTGTAATCAACGTATCCACTTTCACTACGATTTTAGTATTTCACAACACTTTTCTAGTTTTCATCTATAACAATACGTCAAACTTTGAATCACTTCAACTTTCCAAGACGGACAAATCTGTGCCAAAACTGCACGGATTTTGATTGACTGCGTATTCAGTCAATCAACTGCACATGTATTCATTGTCGTCGTGGTGTACACCCATTTTATTGCAGTTTAGCATACTATTGGTGTCAGAATTTCTTCAAATAACTTCCAGAGACCATGTTAAAATTAATAACCATTTCATAGGAAATAAAACTTCATGTCACTACAATTTTTGAGGAAACAGTACGCTATTATCATTATGTTCACTACAGTGTCAAAATATGATGTAAGAACGCTGGCTGTAATGCTATTTTATAAAAATGGAGAGTGTAAGCCAAAATATTTAATTTGTATAAAATAAAACGTGTTTAAAAAGTTTGCATTAAATATGGTGCAATGGGCGCTTAAGGGTTAATATTGGTAATGTTGGTAATGTTTTCGCAGATTCTTTAACAAATTGTTTATTTGTTCATGTGTTCAGTGAAGATTTGTTGACCTGGAAAAACGTATCGAACAAAAAACGAAAAATGACACGTATAGTGCTAAAAGAACAACTGGAAAATAAATGTTGATGATGGCAATACAGAATAATCACACAACTTCAATGGAACTCAAATGAAATTAAAGCCAGCAAGCTATTTAAAGTAGTAGCCAGAGGCCACACGATTTAGAATATTAGGTATATACTTATACATATGTATAGCAATGCAGAACTAACTAAAGGGTGACCAGATAACAAAGACAGTTTTTCCAATTGTTATGTTTCAGCAGCTGTCAAAGTTGCCAATGATATTCAGCTGTCAAAATATTCAATAAGGTTTGCCATTTCATCATGCATCGTTTGATGCTTCTCAAAATTCCGGCTTAGCTGTAAATACTCAACGTGAATTTCATCGTGAGGTCGGTCGTCATCATGACTTCAGTGCGCCGATAATTCGTCGCACCGTTGAAAAGTTTGAGCGTGAGTACACTCTTTTACACCTTAAGCCACCAACCAGACAGAGATCGGTGCGAAGTGAAGACAACATAGCCGCCGTAGCGGCCAGTATCGACGAGTCAACCAGGCTTATTTTGCGGCTGGATTTGGGCATACATCCGTATATAATTGTGCTGACGCAATAATTGAAGCCGGTCAAACATAAACAACACCGTATGTTCGCTAACTGGGCGCTAGAAATGTTGGCCAGAGATTCAGATTTTGGCCAAAAAATCATCTTCTCGGACGAGGCCCATTTTTGGCTCATCAGCTAAGTCAGCAAGCAAAATTGCCATTATTGGAGCGACCACAATTCACAAGTGTTCTACCAAGCATCAATGAATCCACAAAGATTGACTGTTTGGTGCGCTTTATGGCACGGTGGCATCATCGGACCTTACTTTTTTAGAAATAAGGAAGGAGATACCGTTACCGTCAATTGGTATAGAGCGATGTTAATCGGCTCGGCGGCCAGAGCTCGACAACATCGATATATCCGAGCTTTTTTCCCACAAGACGGCGCTACATGCCATACTAGCAACGCAACGCTCGAAGTGGTGAAGGAGACATTTGGCGACTGGGTCATCTCACGGCGAGCGTTCATCAATTTGCCGCCGCGATCATGCGTAGACTAAGCCAAGTCCTTAGTCTACGCTAACAAGCCAACTACTTTGAAAAAGTTCGAGGCCAACATTCGAGACGCTATTGCCGGAATAACGCCTCACATATTGGACCTAGTCATCAAAAATTGGGCCGACCACTTGAAGCACTACCAGCGAAGCGGCTATTTAAATGTTGTGCTATTCCATATATAATGGCATGAATGTAGCTTCAAAATAAATCTAGAATCAATTTGATATCTCACACCGTTGCTGTTTTATTTAAATTTATTTTCCTATCATTTTTACTCGTATATGGTCACCCCACACAATAAGTAAAGGCTTACCACTTTTCATACTCTCTTTTCACAACCAGAAAATCAATCAGCAACAAATAACTAATGAGGTTAACCCAAAGAAGAACACAACTCAAGCTACAAGAGTAAATAAACATAACGTTAACAATAAATCGTGCTCAAAAATTATTAAAAACGCAAATAAAGAAGAAAAAGCAGAAATTAGACAATCAAGATAAAAAAAAAAAATAAAAAATTAAAAAAAATTAAAAATTCCATGAAATAGGGTAATTAAAGAAAATATTTTGTGATCCGGCATTGAATTAGAAAAATATTCATATTTTGATTTGTTTAATAAATCAAAGGAAATATATTAACTAAAATTATATAAAATTTACCTATCTTAATCTGACTTGTAACATTATCTATAATTGCTACAAAAATTCAGCTACTATTTGTATTTGAATCAATATTAAGTAGTCGGCGTTTGCCGCCAAAGCAAATGCAAGCAGCAGCAAGCAGCGTATATGCTTTTCTGTTTGAATATGTTTTTTTAGAATAATTGATAAAATTGTTTATATCAAAGAAACCTGTCTGACTCCAAACGCTATGAGAATTAGAAAAAAGAAGACAAGGAAAACAAAACATTCTATTTAATTTGCAACTGACAGTCAGCCATGGATTCTTTTTGTAAAAAGACTCAGGAAAATATTTCTGATACCCATCCTTTCGCGTACAATTAATTTTCATTGATGGTGTCGAGCGAAATAGTTCTATAACTTTTTTTTGCAAAAAAGAAAGCTTACTGAACTCGTGGGTTTCTTTTAGGAGAAAATCAGTTAAACAACACTCAAAATTAACTAGAGACATCTTGTCTAAAAATAATTAGAATGTTCAATGGGGCATGAGTAGATTTATAATTACTTACTTGGTATATAGCTAATAACTATTCACTTAACTCACTCACTATTTTATAATAATTTAATAATTTAAAACACTAACTTAACTACCAATATGTAATTGCAAAATTTTTAAAATTTTCTAATAATTAGCAGTCACAAAAATCACAAAAATTTGCATCCATATTTTCAATAAATCACGCACAATTACACAACCGATTTGCAACCGTCATTTCAAATTTGCAAAAAAAGAAAATACCCAACAAGTAAGAAGCACCTCAAACGCCGTTCGAACCACTACATCACCCAATAACTCGATTTTCGTGGGCTTATTTTGTTGCCTACAATAAAAAAAAAAAAAAATCCCTCGAACTAAAACCTTTCTCCTCCACCAATGTTCACCCACAAAAGCCGAGAAATCGCGGGTTATTTTCCTCAAAAACGAATGTATTGTAATATGCGAGCTACGGCTCGAGTAGATAAAACGATATTCTGTGAAATTTATTTCTTTATTTTCTACTCTATAGAACAATTCAAGTTCACTCTATACTATTCTTCGCAAACTCCTTCCTTACAAGACCTCTTTCTTCTCAAATCACTTTATCTCCTTTCAATTACTTAATTCACAAATCCAAACTAATTACTTCTTCTTGTTAACTCTCAACTTTCAATTTATCACAAAATTACAACTTCGGCGTTATCACTTTTCCAATCTCCTCGTGCGGTTCCAAACCAACTGCTCTGTCTCGATCGCCATCTGTCCTTAAATAGCCGCATTTCAAATAGCCAGAAACTTCTAGCAAATTCTTCGACCACTGGAACAAGAAAATTCTGATGTAATAATCCCAGGATGACAGCTGCAGCCAATAATCTCTTGTTCTCTCTTATCCGTGATATTATCCGAACTGTGGAGACTAATTGCAGACACGAACCTCGAATGAAAAGACACTTCGGAACAAAATTATGCCAGAATGAAAAAACACTTCCGAATTTGTTGCATTATGCTACATTATGTTACACTGCCCCCCTCTTAGACTTGTTCGTCCCGAACAAGTGCGTCCTCACTTCGGCCATTGTATCGACTCAGTCGGTCCACATGAACCACTTTCATTTTAGCCCTTGGTCCTCGCTGGATGCGGTAGACAACATCGTTGATGCGGGTTATTATTCTGTAGGGACCTTCCCAGTTCTGCTGCAACTTAGGTGATTTCCCCTTTTGGCGATGGGGATTATACAGCCACACTAGATGTCCCTCCTAGAATCCTGACGTTGTTGCCTTGGCATCATACCTGGTCTTCATGCGGTCGCTCGTCATCTTAATCTGGCTTCTGGTTCTTTGGTGTATGTCCCTGAGCCTTTCCCAAAGGTCCGCCACGTACTCTTCTTCACTTCTGGGCTCATTGGTAGGAGATCCAAATTCCACCTCACTGGGTAACCGAGCTATTCCACCAAACAAGATTTCGAACGGCGTATGTCGAGTAGTGCTATGCACGGCACTTCTATAAGCCATCAAAAACAAGGGAATCTGCCGGTCCCAATCCCGTTGGTAGTTACCTATGACCTTCGAGAGATGTTCGTCCAAAGTCCTATTGAAACGCTCCACCATACCGTCCGACTGTGGATGAAGCGGGGTTGTCCGTGTCTTTTTGATTCCGAGTAGGTGACACATCTCTTGGAAGATTCTTGACTCGAAGTTCCGCCCTTGGTCAGAATGCAATTCCAAGGGCACACCGAATCTGCTCACCCAATTGTAGACGATCTGCTCCGCCACGGTTCTGGCTTCCTGGTTAGGGATCGGAAACGCTTCCGGCCACTTACTGAAGTAGTCTATTACTACGAGTATATATCGATTACCATTGTCGGTTTCCTGAAAGGGGCCTGCGATGTCAATGGCGATTCGTTCGAAAGGTGCTCCCACGTTGTATTGGTGCATCTTACCTCGAGTTTTGATTCTCGGACCCATGCTAGCTGCACACACGTCGCATTTTCTGCACCAGTCTTCGATATCTTCCTTCGCTTTTAGCCAATAAAAACGTTCTCGTACCTTTTCTAGCGTCTTATTCATTCCCAAGTGGCCTCCGGACGCTCCGCCATGCATTTCTTGTAACACCTCCTTGACCCTCGTCCGCGGTACGACAAGCTGCATTACAAACGACTTTCCGTCGGAGGATTCCCATTTTCTTCTCAGAACACCTTCTTGGACATGGAGGGAGTCCCACTGCGCAAAATATGCCTTTAAGGTCGGGCTTCTGTGAGAGATGTCCTGATGATCCGGTTTCTCCGTGTTCTCCTTCCAGGCCAGAATCGGCTCGATATCCGGGTCTTCCTTCTGAGCGTTCCGGATCTCATCTACGCTCCAGCCGGCGATAGGTTCGGCTCTCATTCTTTGGATGGAAACCAGCTCCCGTTATTCCTGACGCGCACAATGTTTACAATCCGTTCTGCATGGTCTCCGGGACAGTGCATCCGCATTAGAGTGGAGTTTTCCTTTACGATGCTGTATTTCGTAGTCGTAGATTTGCAGCCTTTCGATCCATCTTGCGACCTGACCCTCAGGACTCTTGAACTGTAATAGCCATTTTAAGGCTGCATGGTCTGTGCGAAGAACGAACTTCCTCCCATAGAGGTATTTGTGAAAATGCTTCGTAGCCAAGATCAAAGCTAGAAGTTCCCGCCTTGTCACGCAGTAGTTCCTTTCTGGTTTAGAGAGCACCTTGCTGAAGTACGCAACCACCTTCTCTTGGCCCTCATGCAGCTGGGAGAGTACGGCTCCTACCCCGATATTACTAGCATCTGTATCCACAATGAACATCTCCCCGGGAGTGGGGTAAGCTAGTATCGGGACATCGCATAGCCGTTGTTTAAGTGCCTTGAAGCTCTTCTCGCACTCAATTGACCATTTGAATTGTTTCCCCTTTTCCGTCAACTGGTGCAGGCTCTTTGCGATTGCGGCAAAATCCTTCACGAACCGTCTGTAGTAGGTGGCTAGGCCCAATAAGCTCCTTAGTTGGTGCTTATCCTTATAGACTGGCCAGTTTTTCACCGCTTCGACCTTCTCTGGATCGGTTCTCACTCCTTTCGCTGAAATTATGTGCCCCAAGTACTTAACTTCCGCTCTAAACAGGGCCGCACTTCTTGGGGTTGAGCTTCAGGTGGGCACTTCGAAGCCTTTGAAACACATCCCTTCGATTGTCTCGGTGTTGCGCAAACGTTTTTCCTACGACGATGACATCATCCAAGTATACCAAACAGGTTTTCCATGTTAACCCTTGCAGGACACATTCCATCAAGCGCTCGAAAGTCGCCGGAGCATTGCACAGCCCGAATGGCATTACCGTGGATTGCCATAGCCCATTTCCTGCCGTGAAGGCGGTCTTCTCCCGGTCTTCTGGATGGATCTGTACCTGCCAGTAGCCACTCTTCAAGTCGAGAGTGGAAAACCATCGGGCTCCTGATAGTGTGTCTAGCGTGTCGTCAATCCGTGGCAGAGGATAGCTGTCTTTCTTGGTGACGTAATTGAGCTGCCGATAGTCCACGCAGAACCGCGTGCTGCCATCTTTCTTCTTAACCAGTACAACCGGTGATGTCCACGGACTTTTGGAACTTTCAATCAGACCTTCTTTCTCCATTGCCGACATCATCTCTGCAACTTCTGTCTGCTTTGCCAATGGAAGGCGCCTAGCAGGCTGACGAATTGGTCTAGTATCACCAGTATCTATTCGATGTTGTACCAGGTGTGTTCGGCCGTGTTCTCCGTCCTGTGAGGCAAATACATCAGCGTATTCATTGATAAGATTCTCTGCCATAGTTCGCTGCTCCTGATTCAGCTCACTGGACTGGAGAATCGTCTCTCGCGTTTCCGCTGTCCAAGGTGATGGGAGAAGTTTCGGAGCATCACGTTCAGATATTGTTGCGACGGCAGTAATCGGCGTGCATTTTCCAGTCACCTCCCCTCGCCTTAGTTTGACAGTGTGTGGTCTTGCGTTCAAAACTCTCACTGGAACCATGGTGTTCTTTGGTTCGACTAACGTCTTTCCCACGATGTAGTCTTGAGAATTTTTCTCTGGGTCTAGTTCTACTATGTAGAATCGGTGGCTCCCAAGATCACCTTCCAGCTTCGTCCAAATGATTGTCTCTGAAGACGGCGGCAAACTTCGTCTTTTCTGATGACTGTCCTGAGAGTTACGGCATTCTCGTTTCCGTACACCATCGGAATCTCCACATTTCGATACCTCAGTACTTGCATTCCGATGTCCAAGATTACTTCATTTGCTTTCATGAAGTCTACTCCGATGATGCACTCGTCGAATATATCTGCCACCAGAAACGCATGGGAGAACGTCAGTCCCTCCAGAGTAATCGTAAGACGAATTTCTCCAAACACCTTCGCCATTTCCCCTGTTGCAGTCTTCAGGCAGTAGCTGTTGGTGTTGTGCTTCTGACGAAATCTCTTCTTACAATGGAGGCAGTGGCACCTGTGTCGATGGTGGCTACGCACTTCTTCTTGTTGATTAGTGCCTCCACTGTCAGGCTCTTGTTACCTCGTTTGGTTTGCGAAACTTGAATGGTAGTCCTGGGGGCTCGATTCCAGTAACCAACTTCTGCCCCGCGAAGTTGGTCCTTACGCATTTCCCGACTGCTGGTTTTGGGAAGTCTGACCGACAGGATGCTTCCTCTCTGCTTCTCCTACTTCCGCAATGTGGACAATTTCCTCGTCTAGGTGCACTTCTGCACTGCCGTTGTAGGTGTCCGGTTTGGTTGCAATTCCAGCAACGGATTTGACTTCCGCGAGCTTTGTCTTCATCCCTGTCGGCTGTTCGCTGGCATGAGTATTCCATGACGGACATTTCCCTGACACGGTGTATTCTCTGGTATGCTTGGTCCGCAGCCTTCATTGACAAAGCGAATGCCAATGCCTCGGGGAGTGTTCGCTTTTCAGCCATCCTTACAGCCATTTGCAGTTGTCTGTCCTCTATGGCCTGAATAAAAGCTTCCACCGCCATTTCGTTGATAAGCTCCTCACCGGCTTTAGGGTATGAAAGGTGGGCTAGTCGTTCTATATTCGCTTGTAACCCCTTTTCTGGACTCGACTACGCAGCTGAATCCTGTACACCTGCTGCATGTGTTCATCCCCAAACCGCATCTCGATAGCCTGAACCAGAGAGTCGTAGTTCTGCTGTTTATCTTCCGGGATGGTCTGCAAGAGCTCCGCAGCTGGACCCCTCACTGCAAGCGTGAGTGCAATAGACTTCTCTTCATCGTCCCAGCTATTGGTCATTGCGACCGCTTCGAATTGCTTCTTATAAATTGGCCATGATGTTTGACCATCGAAGATAGGAGGCTTCATCTCCTTTCTTCTCAGACCGTCAGTGGAGTATTCCCGTGCTTTCTGTCTCTTCACGTTGCTGAGTTCCTTAGCAAGATTTTCGACTTGCTTTTCTAAACTCTCGAATTGCGTATCCACTTTTTCAAACTGAGTCTCTATCTTCCCGAACTGAGTTTCATGTTTCTCAAAGTTTTCATCGAATCTATTTTCGACTTTTTCGAGTTGCGTCTCGACCTTCTCGATTTTCTCTTCGATCGCTTCGAATTTGGACTCCAAGTTCTTGTTTTGCTCATCAAGTTTGCTTTCCAGAGCATCTAGAGAATTCTTTTGTTCGTCCATTGCTTTCTTTTGTTCGTCTATTGCTTTCTTTTGGAATCGTTTTTTTTTTTTTTTTTTTTCTTGTGCAATTTCACACCACGGAAATAGTTATTCACAGAATAAGTTTTATGCCACTTCTGACACCAATGTAATATGCGAGCTACGGCTCGAGTACATAAAACGATATTCTGTGAAATTTATTTCTTTATTTTCTGGTCTATAGAAGAATTCAAGTTCACACTACACTATTCTTCGCAAACTCCTTCCTTACAAGACCTCTTTCTTCTCAAATCACTTTATCTCCTTTCAATTACTTAATTCACAAATCCAAACTAATTACTTCTTCTTATTAACTCTCAACTTTCAATTTATCACAAAATTACAACTTCGGCGGTTATCACTTTTCCAATCTCTTCGTGCGGTTCCAAACCAACTGCTCTGTCTCGATCGCCATCTGTCCTTAAATAGCCGCATTTCTAATAGCCAGAAACTTCTAGCAAATTCTTCGACCACTGGAACAAGAAAATTCTGATGTAATAATTCCAGGATGACAGCTGCAGCCAATAATATCTTGTTCTCTCTTATCCGTGATATTATCCGAACTGTGGAGACTAATTGCAGACACGAACCTCGAATGAAAAGACACTTCAGAACAAAATTATGCCAGAATGAAGACACTTACGAATTGCATTATTCTACATTATGTTACAGTATGTTAGACAAAGAAATCGCAAATAAACTTCCACTATATGCCAGAAAGGAATAGAGTTGAAAGTTCGTACTGTGAAGAAATGAATGCATAAGCCCTAAAATGAACGGCTTCTCAAAAAAATTCACTGCACGTTGTGTGCGAGTTTGTGTATGAGTAAAAATGAATAAACAACCGAAGTGGTCGCAGCATTTCATCTTCGAGCGTGTATAAAGTTATGAAAAATGGTTTGATGAACAAATAATTGAATGTGATGGTTGGCAAGTAGCAAAATAAATTTTTTTGATATTTGAAAAGGGAAGCCGGAAGGAATCAGCTTGTATGGACGCCACGCCACTGCTTTCCACTTTCTCTTCTAATCTCTACTCAGATAAACTTAAACAAACCCCTCATGAAACGACCACGTCCAATCCCTAGACCTCCTCCTCTTCTAAACAACATAATATTATAAATAAAGGAAAAGCAACAAACCAGAACTCTTTCAATCATCAAACCGTATTAAAACTACAAAATCTAAACTCACAAACAACTCAAAAGACAGACAATTCTGTTTCCATTAACAATACAAATGGTGATAAATCAAAAACGACTCCAAGAGAAATTCCTCAAAAACACTCAGTAGTAAACACTGATAATGAGATAGCCCAAACTCTTAACAACCATCTAAGAGTACATATGAAGAATAATTCAAATGAAGGCAAAACTAGTCTAACTGAAAACATTCAAACAACATCCACTTCTAGCTTCAACAGCACTAACCAAACCAACTCTCTTACAAAATCTTCCTATTTAACAAAAACAAATGTGTCTAGGAACAGTGATATTGAATATTACACATCTTAATAACAAAATAAACCAACCTACACCCCGCGCCTCTACTGGCGATGAAAATCCCCACCTAGATGGGGGGAGTTTTAGTCGCCGTTGGGGGAGCGGGAATACCAAACCATCTGGCTTCTGTCTATACATTAAATTGTACGGATCAAAAAGCAGGTTCCACCGCCTATAACGATCTCACCGTTCTACAATGGAACATGAATGGTTATTTTAATAACAATGATTCGCTCCAATTGTTAATAAAATATTTAGGCCCAAGTATTATTTCTCTTCAAGAGACACACATACAACATAACCTACAACCGTTTTCTCCAAAACAATTTTCATCTTTTTTTTCACAATTTAACATGTAACACATCTTTAAAACAAGGTACTTGTCTTTTTGTTCACAAATCGATTCCTCACAGATTTATTGCCATCGATTCCAATATATCCGCTATAGCAGTGGAAATCGAGTTAAGTTTTAAACTGACCCTTTTGTCAATCTATATCCCACCGGATCACAAATTTAACAACAACGATCTCGAAAATCTATTAGACAATATCTCTACCCCTATAGTTCTAACAGGTGACTTCAATTCTTGGTCTCCTTCGTGGGGTTCTCACACAATTACCATACGTGGTAGACTAGTCGAAAACTTTATTGCCAACTCCGCTCTTGCAATATTAAATGACGGAAGGCCCACTCACTTTTCGACCCATGGAACATTTACCCATGTTGATCTCACGCTCATCTCCCCACACCTTACTCAAAAATCAACTTGGAAGGTCTCCGATGACTTGTTCGGGAGCGACCACTTTCCCATTCTTACGACAATATCTTTAGGTAACAACCTAACTCTACCTAATACTCAACCCAAATTCTTAACTGACCTAGCTAACTGGGATCTGTTTCAAACTGAAGTCTCTAAACAAATTTCAGCCAGACCTATTTCCACTAACTACAACATCAATAGGGAAGCCGCTTGCGTCCTTAAAGCAATTCGCTCTGCAGCAAATGTGTCAATTCCTCATACAAGAAATAAGCCCCATCATAAAACCGTCCCTTTGTGGAATCAGAATCTTGCCAACCTTCTCCAAAAAAAGCAAGATGCCTTTAAAGCATTCAAAACATCACCAAACGACTCCAATTTAATTAGCTACCGTAAGGCAAATGCCCAAATTAAAAGCGATAAGGATAGAGAAATTATCCTGTTTCATTAAATTCACAGGGGAAATTAATTAAAATTCTACCCCCAAAAAAATTTGGGCGGATATTAAAAGCCTTACAGGCAATTTTGTTCCACACACAATAAAACTTATCAAAACAGATTCAAAAAATCTTAGTTGCCCAATTGAAATAAATGATTTCTTTGCTAAATGTTGGGAAAAATCCCAAGACGCTTCAAGCTTTAATCAGATTTACATTGATGAAAGGAGCACATGTCTTAATAAGCCCAAACCGCAGTACATTACTTCAGATTCGGCAAATTTGATTGAATCTCCCATAAATCTTTTAGAGCTCGAAAGCGTTTTGAGTTCAGTAAAGGGTAAAACTCCGGGTTTTAATAGAATACCTTACACAATGCCCAAAAGCACTCCATTTTCTTTAAAGACTAGGTTGTTATCTCTATATAATACCGTCCTTGAAAGCGGAACTATGAAAAGTGGCGACCATCGTCCCTATCCCGAAGACTAACAAAGACCACACTTCTATAAAAGGATACCGACCAATTTCTCTCCTTCCCTGCACTTCGGAAATTTTAGAAAAAATTATTTCAAAGCGTTTATCATGGTGGGTAGAAAAAAAACAAACTCATTGACAACAAGGGTCATTAAGGGTCCGCGAATCAAAACTCGAACAAATAGCCATTGACATCGCAGGGCCCTTCCCGGAAACCGACAATGGTAATCGGTATATACTCGTAGTAATGGACTACTTCAGTAAGTGGCCGTAAGTGGCGTTTCCGATCCCTATCCAGGAAGCCAGAACCGTGGCGGAGCAGATCGTCTACAATTGGGTGAGCAGATTCGGTGTGCCCTTGGAATTGCATTCTGACCAAGGGCGGAACTTCGAGGCAAGAATCTTCCAAGAGATGTGTCAACTACTCAGAATCAAAAAGACATGGACAAACCCGCTTCATCCACAGTCGGACGGTATGGTGGAGCTTTTCAATAGGACTTTGGAAGAACATCTCTTGAAGGTCGTAGGTGACTACCAACGGGATTGGGACCGGCAGATTCCCTTGTTTTTGATGGCCTATAGAAGTGCCGTGCATAGCACTACTCGACATACGCCGTTCGAAATCTTGTTTGGTGGAATAGCTCGGTTACCCAGTTAGGTGAAATTTAGATCTCCTACCAATGAGCCCAGAAATGAAGACCTTAGGGAAAGGCTTAGGAACATACACCAAAGGACCAGAAGCCAGATTAAGATAACGAGCGACCGCATGAAGACCAGGTATGATGCCAAGGCAACAACGTCAAGATTCCAGGAGGGAGATCTAGTGTGGCTGTCGCCAAGAGGGGAAATCACCTAAATTGCAGCAGAACTGGGAGGGTCCCTACAGAATAGTAACCCGCATTAACGATGTTGACCGCATCCAGCAAAGACCAAGGGCCAAAATGAAAGTGGTTCATGTGGACCGACTCAGTTGATACAATGGCCGAAGTGAGGACGCACTTGTTCGGGACGAACAAGTCTAAGAGGAGGGCAGTGTAACATAATGTAGCATAATAACTACGCCCTCAAACAGGCAACACATTCCGAAGTGTCTTTTCATTCGAGGTTCGTGTACGGATTATGTCTAAGACGACGTCGCGGAGTTAAGAGAGAAATATAACCGCAAGAGATTGGCTGCAGCTGTCATCTTGGAATTATTACTTCAGAATTTTCTTGTTCCAGTGGTCGAAGAATTTGCTAGAAGTTTCTGGCTATTAGAAATGCGGCTATTTAAGGACAGATGGCGATCGAGACAGAGCAGTTGGTTTGGAACCGCACGAAGAGATTGGAAAAGTGATAATCGGCGAAGTTGTAATTTTGTGATAAATTGAAAGTTAAGAGTTAACAAGAAGAAATAATTAGTTTGGATTTGTGAATTAAGTAATTGGAATGAAATAAAGTGATTTGAGAAGAAAGAGACCTTGTAAGGAAATAGTGTGCGAAGAATAGTATAGTGTGAACTTGAATCGTAATAAAGGAATAATTTCACAGAATATCGTTTTATCTACTCGAGCCGTAGCTCGCATATTACAATAAAAAACTGTTAAATCCCAGGATTTCACGTTGGGCTCTTGAGCTTCAAGGATATGATTAAGTCATTGAACATAGGGATGGAAAGAGAATGTGTCACGCTGATGCTCTTAGTAGATGTCATAATATTCTTGTAATTGAATCTGAGTTCTTTGAGTATGTTGTTGCTGCATCTCAACAGAGAGACCCGGTTATTCGGCGATTGGTTAAAATGTTGGAGCACCGAGAAAGTCCCCCTTACGAATTAATAAATGGACTGATATATTGTAAGATCAATAAAAAAGTGTTCTTTTATGTCCCATCACAGATGGAGAGAAACGTTGTACAAACCCATAACGATGCTTTATGCCATGTTGGTGTTGAGAAGTGCTACGATTTTCTGAAAAAGACATACTGGTTTCCTTTTATGAAAGCCAAGATTAAAAGTTACATAAAAAGCTGCTTAAAATCTATTCACTTCTCCCCACCATCTGGTAAAAAGGAAGAAGTTTTGCACAGCATTCCTAAGGGTGATAAGCATTTTGAAACCATTCATGTTGATCACTATGGTCCATTACCTTCCTGCGTCCGAAACCTAAAGAAACACATCTTTTTAGTTGTTGATGGGTTCTCAAAATTTAAGAAACTTTATCCAGTTAGAACTACGAGTACCAAAGAAGTGATTAGGTGCTGAGAATCTTACTTTTCTATCTGCAGTAAGCCAACTCGAATTATTTCTGATAGAGGTAGCTGCTTTACTTCTGAGGAATTTTTAAACTTTTGTAGTAATTTTAACGTCCAGCATATTAAGGTCGCCTCAGTCGAACGGTCAGGTAGAACGAATCAACAGAAGCCTTACACCTATGCTAGCTAAAGAAAGCGAAATGGGACCTAGCGAGTGGGCAAAACATTTGAACAAAGTAGAATTTGCGCTTAATAATGTTGAAAATAAAAGTACAGGGTCCAGACCAAGTATGTTGCTTTTTGGTGTTGCACAAAAGGGTGAAGTTTGCGAGAAAGTTCGTGAGTATCTGGTGCAAAATATAAACGTAGAAGAATCAAGAAGTTTAGAGTCTATTAGACGAAAAGCCAATGATAGAACTGTTCGTAGTCAGGAGATTAATAAAGTATATTTCGACAAGCGACATAAAAAACCGTATTCGTATTCAGTTGGTGACTATGCCATGATAAGAAATGTTGTGAATACTCCTGGCATAAATAAAAAACTTCTAGCAAAATACAAAGGGCCATTTGAGATTGCTTAAATTTTACTAAATGATAGATATTTAATAAGAGATTTAGAAAATCTCCAAATTTCGAGAGTCCCGTATGAAGGAGTAGCATCTCCGGAAAATATGAAGCCTTATGTTCCCACATAAAAGCTTATTATACGTATCGATATTTTGTTTAGATTCAGGTTCTAAGTATGTGCTATGATATGCCGTTATTTTACCATAAATAGATAATTTGAATTACTCGTATATTATCTTGATATTAACTATCATTTCAAATTATATTATGTGAAAATAAAAAATCAAGTATCTAAACTGATATCGGATGTTTAAAATTGCTTATGATCAGATATAAGAAATAAATTTCACTTATGTAAGTGCATACGGTGGTAAATCGAGTGCGATTTAAGTCAGGATGATCGAGTTGTAAGAGATCAAATCTAATTTAAAACCATTTCATTATTATACATTTCAGTAAACGTGTCACTCTTTATGCACAAACCTTATGCACCTACATATTCGCTTTACTTTATATAATTAAATATCTATTCCGTAATTATTATGTAATAGTCTTATCGTATGATGATAATGTTAAGTTAACTTAACATGAACTTATGTATGTACTAAGCATGATCTATGTATGTTAGCCTACTGTTATATTTTAGACTTCGACTTCTGTTAACTTGACATCTGGGTTCAGTTGTAATAAAGCAATCAAGAAGAAACCATCGCCTTTTATTTTATGTTCTGCATAAGCTTACATATGAATTCAGAGAACGACTGGAACGTTATAATAACATAAGATCACCGTTAGAAAGAAAAGACCAAATTGACTTAGAAGTGCAGCAATTCATTGCTGATATCCAAAAAGCAGAATAAAAAAGCACACCGGCAACCCAAATAAAAAGGCAAAACACAATAAAATATCGCACGGAAATAAATAATATTGGAAAAGTGAAGAGCTCATCGAAGTGGCACCTGACGAGATATCTGGAAGACAAATTATCTTCAATCAACTAAATAATAAACTAAAAAGAATTCGAAAACAACTCTATGAAAAAAATTCTATGTAACTTGACAACTGCCAAAAATACTGACTATTCCTTCTGGATACTAGCAAAGTATTTAAAAGGAACCGCAGTTGCAAGATCCACCATTAAAGGCACCTGAAGGAAACTGGGTTGGGAACCCTAAGCAGAAAGGTGATCTTTTTGCAGATCACTTGTCAGGCATCTTCAAACCCTTCCCACTTTGCGTAGTGAATGAAAACATTGAATTTGTGGATAAGCTAAGCTTTTTTTTTGTTTTGTTGCAAATTTAAAACTACGACAATGACAATAATGTCGTCTGTCGGGTAGATAATTGATATTATTTTAATTTTTTAACTATCAATATAAATTGGTTTTATCCTTATCTAATGAATTATGAATTAACAAATAAATAAACGAAAGAAATAAACTAATCTTTTGAAAGTGATACAAAATAAAATAAGTTTTACAAGCAATCTTTGATCTAGTTGAATTCGTTGACAATCTGTTTTCGATAAGATATGGCCACAATTATGTACTTGACCATTCTCTCCCAGTCACTGACATTTTCATCATTAAGCATACTGATGATTTCGTCCTCAAGTAGAATAGATTTTCTATATTTGGCTCTGAATTCTCTTAGTACAGGGCATCTGTTGAAGTCTTCTTTTTCCCTCGAGTTAAAGAGACTGCATAAGGAAGATTCAATCCTTTCAAATCTACTTCCATTTGAGCAAATAAGATTGCATCGTGCCTTAAAAATTCAAGTGATTTTATTCACATCAAAATCAGCAATAATGTAGATTTGATCTCTTGAATGATCTAGGAACCTATAGGTGCTTGTGCTGCTTTCTATTGCACTTGTAATATTACCCTGATGTCTTTCTAACTTAAAGCGATCCATTAACTCCAAATTTGTAGCGGTCCATTCCTCTTTCGATACGACAGTTTCATCCCAATGCAGTCAAAATTTAGTTCCGACCTCGTTTAGCTCTTTCACCCAGAATAATTTTCTCCGTAGCAGAATTTTTGAAAGTAGCCTTCCTTCATTATAGTCGAAGAGTGCTTTTTGGACATACCTCAAGTGATGCTCAATGGTGTAGAAGTGACCGTCTTCAGCTCCGGTTTCTAATGACAGCTCATAGTTGGTGTGCTAGCTGGTTGTTTTAAGATTTTTTTCAAGAAATACCGCTGTAACTTATCTATTTCCTTAAACATTCCGAATCCCCACACTTGTGCTCCATAGGTTTGGATAGCTCTATACACTGCCTAAAAAAGTTTCCATTTCGACTTCAAGTTTATACATTTCCGTGCCAAAAAATATTACCAGGTAGCGTTGATGCTGTTTTTTGCTGCAGTGTTCCTATTCTCAACATGCTTGTAAAGTTCATCTTCGGCGTAAATAGTTTTCTTAAGTATGTAAGTATAATTTGAGATAACTCGAATTTCTTCTACTTTGAATATCCACTTTTCCTGGTTAGATAGTCTATCCCCGTTTCGAAATACCATCTTTTCAGATTTTGACAGATATAATCGACCTATCATCAGTTGCATAACCTGGACGTCCTCTGCCAAAATAACCATGTCGTCAGCATACAGCAACAACCTTATAGTCAAGTGTTCAATTTAAAGACGTCCTCCCAGAAATTCATGCATGCCATTTATATAGAGTGCAAGAATGTGGAGACAGTAGGCACTCTTGTTTAACCCCAAAGAGCGTCTCGAAATACTCCGAAAATTGTTTCTAGTCCATACTGCAGAAAGAGTGTTAGAATATATAGCTTCAAGCAGGCGAACAAATTTAGTTTAAATTCCCATTGAGTCAAGCTTGTAGATAATCCCCGGAAGTTTTGTCGAATGCAGCCTTCAGATCAACTAAAAAAGCATAGACTTTCTTTATTTCGTCAAGCTTTATCTCAACGATTGATGCCAAATTATAAACATTATCCACAGTCGAGTGTTTTTTTTTTCCTAAATCCTGATTGGTACTCCGTCAAAACATTGTTTCTCTCTACCCATGCAAATAACCTCTCATTTAAGATTCCCATCATTATTTTCCCTATGCAGTTCATGAATGAGATACCGATGTAGTTGCAAGGGTAGTTAACGTCTCCCTTTTTAAAGGTAGAATATATTTATTATGGATTTATTGAACGATTCTTCTATCCTACATTCGCTGAGCATCTGACTGAAGATTTTTGCTAGTTGTTCTAAGAAATCATCTGTAGCGTAGCGTGTCAGGAACTAGTAAGGTATTCTGTCTTCCCCAGGAGCTTTATTAATTTTACTTTTGATAGCATTGTTCTTATTTCACCAATGGAAAATTCTTTATCCAATTCACGGTCCTCATATAGATACTGGGATGGATTAAGAAGATTGTAATAGTACGTTTTAAATTCAGAAGCGGAAATTTGAGGGCAAAAGTTTGGATTTGTATTGCGGATCTCTTTAGCTAAACTCCACCAACCTTTGCTGTATTTTACCCTGTTAACTTTAAGATCGATTTGCTGTTAATAGAAAATGTTTCTATTCTTGCACACCTCCTTGAATATTACTTGCGCCCTTATAGTTCAGCTTTACCTCTTGACTTTTTGTCCTTCGAAATATGTTTAAAAGTTTGAACGATTTTTTCTTCGCTGCTTCACAATCAAAATTGTACCATTTATTTTTTGCCCGAAAGATTTCGAGTTATTCCCTTGCTCTGATGATAAAGGTAAGATCATTTAGCTCAAATTGAATCTTTCTGTGCTAAGTTTAAACTTAAATTGATTTGATATTGTTTTTTCTTTTTGGCTTCCTTCCACTTAAGCTTAGAAAGTAGTCCGTTAACGCTAGATTCACTGCCAATAGTGTTCAAATTAATGGACTGTTTTATTGGCATGTGATCTGACCATATAACTTCCTCGACATTAAACCTATCGACACTCATTAGCAATTCTTGCGATATTGCACATAAATCTATTACAGACTCCCCCACGCCCCCAGTAAATGTTATTTCACCTTCTTCATCTCCATTTATTCTTCCATTTAGAATGGTGAGTCCATTATGGTTTGAAAATTCCAAGAACTCTTTCCCTCTTGCATTCATGATCGCATCTTTAGAGCATCGGATTACCATTCCCGCTGTAAACGTTGAATTATGTACTTCATCTATTTCCTGTTGCCAATTGCCTATCCTGGTGTTCATGTCCCCGATTATTCTCGATTGGTGATGTTATTTTCTACTAAGCCCTTAATGACATCAAGATCATTACGCCAGTTTGCACCTCTTAAATATGTGGGGAGGATCGTCAGCACATGATCAGAGGACAGATCATAGCTCTAAAGCTAAAGTCACCACCGATTATAAAACGTGGTACAGCCGATCCCCAAAAGGGGAAAGGACATCTCCAATCTGGCAAATCTCGGTCGATAAGTCTCCTTCCAAATATCAGCAGTGTATTCGAAAAAGTGATCAATAGAACCTTGATTAAGTGGGTTGTGGACAATAACATAGTTTCGGATAACCAATTCGGTTTCAAGGCGAGGCATGATACAATACAGGCTGCGCGTAAACTGGTGTCGGATATCTAATGAAACAAAAGCAGGCACCAGTGCATTGGTGCCTGCTTTTGTTTCATTAGATACCTGGAGAAGGCTTTCGATACCGTATGGTTGGAAGGGCTTTTTTACAAGTTGAGCAGGTTGGGCATAAACAAACCACTACTGTATATGTTGCTTAATATGCTCACGAGTGGAAAGTTCATTGTGAAAAATGGCAATGTCACTTCTGCTGAGACGTTCGAAATTAAAAATGGTCTGCAATAGGGTGCGGTTAATTCACCGATACTTTTCAATATTTACACGGCTGATCTGATAGGATCTCTTTAGCACACGATAACGTACGCGGACGATTTGATTGCGTACAGATCAGGACCTAAAATCGACGTCATTGCAATACTCTTGCAGCGATATTGCGACAACTGGAAGTTGAAGTTCAACCTTCAGAAGTCGGAAACCATTCTATTCAGAAAGCCGTTGTCTCAGGCCTATAGGGATACCATAAATAATTGGCGAAAGTTCTCTATCGTTGGACAGTACGGGCCTCCACTTGCGTGTCAAAATGTGGTGAGATACCTTGGACTTTGGCTATACCAATATCTATATTTTAACAAACATGTAGATGCTAGAGCGCGAGCTGCCTTCGCCCTTACAAAGAGACTTTTTTTATAGCAAGCAACTCGATGCAAGGGTAAAAGAAATCTGCTACACGACCCTCATTTGGCCCATGCTCGCATACGCATGTCCCGTGTGGTTCAACATAGAGCCAAGTAGGATGGAAAATATTCGGGTGTTTGGGCTTGGCTTCACTTGTACAGAACACTATAGTCTCAGTACATAAAATGTTATTCTAATAAGGTCCTATACAACAGGACGAATCTGATAAGAGTGGACAATTTCCTGGTCAAGATGACTCTAAGGCACACTGCAAGAGCAATGACCTCGATGAATAACCTGATCTTCGGTGCTTATTACCCTAACCAAAGGTACCATGAAAGGGTGCGCCTTAACGGCTTTGTCCCCCAGAAGCATTCCTCTATTTAGATCAGCAGGTCTGACTCAGGATAGATTAGCGGTGCCGCTAGTCTTACACGTTGCCCGGACAACTGTGGATAGGCGGCTCAACTACAGCCGAGATGTCCCACAGAGCACTGAGGAGCGTCTCCGATTCAGTAGATCGGTATCGGGGCGCGATTTTAAAGAAAGTGCATATTTGATTATGCATGTAGACTTTCTTTAAGATAGCATTTAAGTTTTGTATATAAGATAAAATAAATTGTACGGATACTAAGTTTTTAAAATACAAATTTGTCTTAGTCATAATTGATCTTTAAATAAAATAGTAATAAGTAATAGATTAATTCGAAAGACATAGTTAAGGATGAAGTTTAGCTTAAAGAGACCGCATAGGACCAGTAAGTTAGAATAAGATAGCTAGGTTATTTAAGCTAATTTTAAGTGTTTCTGTCTAGCATGTAAGTATAAATGAATTGAAATTAATGAAAAGCTATAAAAAAAAAAAAATAGGCGACATATTAAAGGAATAGTGTCTATTTCTTACGCGTACGGCGCATTTTTTGTTAGTTCTGGTGAATGTTCGATACTTTCTTTTATATATAATGATGATCCGCCCCTTGCCCTTTCCGACGGGTGACAGGCGTAATATCTACAGTATTCTTTAATCTTTGCTTGCGATTGTTTTGTCATATGTATGTGTTTCAGAAATTAAACATTCGTCCATATCGTTTTCACGTATACAAATATTTGTAAACATGTCTAACTCGTCAAGAAACAAAAGCCCATTGGCGGTTTAACTAATCTCTTGGAATTAAGTTTGTTGGCTCTAGCTTACTCCTCAAGAGTGGCAAGAATAATAGAAAAGACATGCGATGCCGGGTCTTGTAAACTATTATTTTTACTGCATTCAGATGTTACAGTTTGTGCTTATGTTCTGGTACTTTCATATGGCTTTTCTTTTACCACTTTGTACTTAGGGCTTTTAGACTTTTATTTATTTAGCGAGCTTAGAGCTATATTTCCCGATATCATGGTTTGAGCGTATAAAACCAATGGCTTTCTGTCGTCACTTTTTCTTTAGTATTTTTTGGTTTACCCGCTCTTTTTGCAGCTCCTTAGCTACTTCACAGCCTCTATAATTAACCGGGTGGTTTCCCTTGTAGTTAATGCGCACTGCAGGAGTTTTCTTGTTTACACTATAGTCTTCAGATAAGTGTTTCCCGGCGCAATTTGGCACATCGCGGTTTTTTTGACAGTACTGGTCTTGCATTCTTACGAGGGCGTTCGATTTTAACTACCATATTGAGTATCGTTTTTATTTCATAAGTTTTTTCTAAGTTTTCGACTTTATCGAATTTAAGCATAAAAAGAGGTAGCTCATGCTTTACCGTAGTTTGCTCACCATTAAATTGCTGTTTTTTCATTTCACTATGTTAACAGCGTCAATTACATTACATCTTTTTTTGAGCACGAAGCATGAAGACCTGAAGATTTATTTCCGTAAGTATACCATAGATTTTTGTCAGTTTGTTGGATTCAGGGCGGTAGCTGTCAGGGTCTTTAACCATGACTTTCCATTAACATTAAAGTCAGATAGCAGCAATGCCTTTAGGATTGTATGTAACTTATTGTAGTTAACAATTCTGGTTGTGGCGGTCGTTCTTCACGCATCGTATCTTTAGTACGAGCGTTTGATTTGTCTGACTGTTCTTTTTCAATCGGGCTATTTTGATTGCCTCGCCGCATTACGACCGGCTCATGTGGTAACACAATCGACCTACTTTGGTTTAATTGAATCCTACCCATTACGGAGGACAGTCACCAAACCTAACCTAAATTAACTTGGAAAGACCGAATTTCAGATTGGGCGCCTCTGATCAAGTTGTTCTTACGCATACGAATATCTGCCACCCTGTCACGTGACGCGAACACCCTTTCATCTTCGCTAATTGCGTCATTATATTGGACCCTGTAGTCAGCTACTTAAGGCAAAATAAGGTGATAATTCAAAAGGTGTAAACGCTGGGTTGTTTTAAAAATAGTTATATCTGTCTTGCCCATTTTAATAAGAATATATATGTACATATGATGAATATCCTGTATTACAAGTGGGCTTATACATACATCGGGTAACGGAGTATGGGGAATTCTGCGAAAGCCGAGCTGTAGACTACCGGACGGATCTACGGTTGTGGATGGTGGAACGGGCTTTAGATATAAAGGTTAGCTGTGAATAAGTATTTTTTTACTAACAAACAAGCAGCGTATATTGAATGGATAGGGACAAGTATGCAGTTTGGCTCTGTGATTTTCTTAGAAACGGGTATGTGTGGCCTGGATCCACAAAAAAAAACGAAATTGATTAGTTCACGCAGTTGATGCAAAAACCCTTCAATTACTTTGCAATTTGACAAGTCCAGATGATCCAGATACTAAAGGCTGAACTATAATAATCGGAAGCTAATGCCATAATTCTACGTTAAGTTTGCTTCAGTACTGTCTATTGCTCAACTAGCCCATAATAGGCGTATGTGTTCGGAAGCAAAAGTTCTCGTCCGATCACCGGCAACACTTTATAAGCGGTCTCCGAAATGCGCATTGGTTAATTCAAAATTAATTCAATTAAAAGAACCCAATAATTCTTTTACAGATTGCGTCACTGCTACTCTCGCAATTGAGTCTGCACACAAGGACTCAAAGGAGATCCAAAATTTACGAGCTACTTCGCCGAGTAATTACCAAAACCAGATTGCAAACACAAATACGCCAAAGCCCATAAATTATTCACCGAAACCAAAAAGTGATTTATAGTGCACATAAACAAGTGTCAACCAATGCAGGCTATTGTTTT
The DNA here is from genome assembly GCA_963082735.1 of Pocota personata. Taxonomy (NCBI): domain Eukaryota; kingdom Metazoa; phylum Arthropoda; class Insecta; order Diptera; family Syrphidae; genus Pocota; species Pocota personata. The sequence goes on along the minus strand of OY720430.1, from coordinate 97,094,619 downwards.
CGATGCGGTGATAAAGATCACTTAGCAAACGCATGTAAACACAAAAGAACAGTGTGCTCCAAGTGCCGAAAAGCCGGCCATCTGGCTCCCGTTTGCATGAGCAGCGGATCGATGCCTAACAAACCACGACCTTCGCAACCCGTACCCAAGTCCAAAAATAGAAAATTAAGTAAACAAAATCAACTACACTCGCTATCAGCACATAAGGACTAAGTGGACTATATGAATCAGCTCAGTAAGCTTGTTCAGCCTGAAGAGAAGAGAAATCCAAGGAAATTCATGCTTACATTAGTTCTGGATGGTATTTCAAAGCAGCTAGAGTTGAAATTTGTTAAGACATGGCCTACTCGTACAAAACAGATATATTAATCAAATGTTCCATTACGAATGTATACTGGAGAGATCATACAGCCCGTTGCATATAAGACAGTGCATGTGAGATACGGCAATGAGGAGGCAAACGCCAATATTTATATTATATATTATATTTATTTTTGGGAGAGAGTGGCTGAAATTGTTTAAAGTTAAATTACCGCAATTAAATCAAGTACCTTATGCGCTTCAGGAGAAAATGAAAGAGGAGATTGATCGTCTAGAAAGGGAAGGAATAATAACAAAAATGCAATATAGTGAGTGGGGTATACCGGTAGTGGCCATCATGAAGAAAGACGGATCAATTAGATTGTGTGCCGACTACAAAATTACTTTAAACAAAGTGCTCAAGGATGACCATTTTCCGATCCCTCACGTTGAAGATATTTTTGCAATGTCTATGCTTGGAGGAAAGATTTTTACGACATTGAATTTGAGCGAGGCTTACCTGCATATGCAAATGGACATTCGTAGCGCAGAAATGCAAGCGACATCAACTATAAAAGGCGGCTATAAGGTAAATAGGTTAATGTTTGGTACGAAGGTGGCACCCGCTATTTGGCAGAGAAATATCACGCAAACATTGGATAATATTCCTGGGGTGTGCGTTTTCCTGGGCGCCATCAAAATCCAAGGGTCTACTCTCGATGAACATACAGTTCGCCTAGAAGAAGTGCTTCGCCGGTTAAATAATGTTTGACTTTGTATCAAGCTCAGCAAGTGTAAGTTTTTTGAAAGGGCAATTTCGTATTTAGGCCATATAATATCTGAAAAGGGACTCGAAAAGACGAAGGACAAAATACAAGCAATAACTAAAGCACCTGCTCTGAGAAACATTACAAAAATCAGAAGTTGGCTGGGTCTGTTCAATTACTATTTAAGATTTTTGCAGAAACTCTCCTCAAAATTACATCCCCTTTACAATCTGTTACAAAAGGACGTCGTTTTCACCTGGAGTCAGGAATGTGAGAAGGCGTTTAGAACCATCAAATCGGAAATAGCTCTATGTGCGTACAATCCAAATCTACCTCTGTCATTGGCTACTGATGCGAGTCCATATGGACTAGGAGATGTACTGTCAAGTGCTCACAATCTCTTTCTGTTTCGGAAAAAAATTACAGTCAAATTGACTAAGATGCGACTTCAGTATTCTGGGCATTGAAAAGATTTGTTCGATATTGTTACGGACACTATAATTACTGATAACAAACCATTGGTTTCTATTTTCAACCCTAGCAAGAGTTTACCAAGTATGGTGGCCACGCGTATGCTGCATTATGCGCAGTTCCTGCAAGGTTTCAAATACGATATTGTGTATCGAGCGGGTGATCACACTAATGCAGATGCTCTTTCCCGAGTGCCTCTACAGTGGGATGAACCAACAGATGCGAACGACGTCACATACTACCAAATGCAGCAAATGGATATCGTTCCCGTTACCCTAAAACAAATTGCAGAGAAGACTAGCAGAGATCCGGTACTAAGGGAGGTGTACAACAATTTATTGATGGGAAATAAATTAGTCAACACCGGTTTCGAAGGTAAAGACCATCAATTTTCATTAACCAATGGTACAATCCTTAGGAACAATCGGATGGTGATTCCGGGGACTCTAAGAGAATTAATATTAGCTGAATTGCATACCGCTCACGTTGGGATCGTGAAGATGAAGGCGTTGGCGCAAAGTAATGTCTGGTGGCCGCATATTGATTCTGACATCGAAAACTTAGAACAAAAATGCTTTACTTTGAGAAGTGTTCAAAACCAATCATCGAAAAAGGTTCAACATCCATGGGAATACCCATCTACCCCATGAGTCACGTATGTATGTGTGTGCATTGCAGGCGTTGACTGTACAAAAGGCGAATCCAAGCTAAGCGAATCCAAGCCAAGCCACATTTGTACACAACCCAATTATTAAAGAACGGTTTAATCGAGTTGTCATCAGTTTTTGAAGTGATCGGTTGTGTTTTTATTTCCTCTTTTGAGTTGTGATCCCATTTTTGGTGAAAGCGTATTTATTTATCTCGAAATTCAGAATAAACCATAGTGTGCCAAAGACAGTGACTTTTTGTATACCTTTTTTCCTATAAAAAAAAAAAATTTCATAAGCCCTTGTGAAAGCAGTGAAAGAATAAATTTCTTTTCCCCCTCAAATCGTCTTAACAGCAATTTCTCTCCCATTTGATTATTTTATTTCCCGCAAACACCCACACCACAATACCCATGTACAATATGGATCCATGCAGTGAATGCCTCTCCGACCTCCCAGCAGATGGAGATTTCGTAACATGCCACAGATGTGATCGTAAAATGCACTATGGATGTACCTCCATTTCTGAAAAATCCTACAGGAAAATGAGCATTGCTAGGAAGGAGGAATGGAGATGTTCAACCTGCAGAAAGGAACTTGCAGACTTCTCTGTACCCAAGGCACCAGCTGAAATAACTTCGATTCAACCCCAATCGAAAAGAATGCGAAGCGTAAGTTCCCCTGAAGTTGTGCAGCACATCGAAAATACAACAACAAGAACTATAGCAGGACCACAAGGAACTAACAACGACACACTTCTATATGAAATGCGCAAAATGCGAAAAGAAATGACTGATAACAATACTAGTTGTGAATTCATGGCTAACAAATATGAAGAGATAAAACAGCACATGACACTAAACAATGAAGCTTTAAAAAAACTTTCCAACGAAATAAAAGATCTCAAGGAAAGCAACCAAAAAAAGGACCAACAAATTCACCTAATGGAAACAAAAATAAACGGCCTCGAACAACAATTATTAAAAAACAACGTAGAAATTAAAAATATTCCGCCAACGCAGAACGAAAATCTAGTCGAAGTTGTCCAAGCACTCGGCAAAACATTAGAACAAAACATAAGCAACTCAGATATCACTGATATTTACAGAACTAACAAAAAAAACCCAAACAAATCAACGATCATCGTCACTTTCGCAAGCCACTCATGCAAAACAAATTTGATTAAAAATGCAAAAACAATGAGAAGTATTCCTCTGAAGAAGATCAGAGAAAATACTTGCAATGGCCATGCTCCCAGTACAACACCCGAAATCGATGCATTAATTTATGTAAACAATCATCTCACACCTACTAATAAGCACCTTCTTTGGCTAGCAAAAAACAAAGCCAGAGAGTGCAATTGGAGGTTTGTGTGGGAAACAGCCGGCAAAATATTAGCAAAAAAAAACGAAAACGGTGAATCCATACACATCGAGTCTTGCGACGATGTAAACAAGATGAACAACTAAGCATTGTTGTTGTACTTAATACTTATTGAGAGAATCGAAAAAAAAAAAAAAAAAAAAACAAAATGGAAAACACATATAGTGAAGCTGATATTGACTTTAGGGTAATAAATGGTGTTAGCGCCATCGAAAAAATTTTTTTGGAAAATATGAATTTTTGTTGTGTCAGTTTTAATATTAGATCGATCTCAAAAACTTGGGATGTATTTATAGCTGAAATTGAAAATGTGCTATGCTACGTCGATATTATAGTACTGAATGAAATAAATATACCGAAAATAAAAAATGATTTTTATAGCATTGACGGTTTTTATCCTGAATTTTTTAACCGTGATGCGACGAAAGGAGGTGGAGTTGCAATATTTATAAAAAAAAATATAACTTACAATATATTACCAGCTAGTCCAATAAACTACGAGGGCTTGCACCTAGAAATTAACCATAACGGCGAACAAAAGCATGTACATGCAATATACAGGCGACCTAGCTCGAGCGTTGTAAGGTTTATTGAAGAATTAGATGGAATTTTAAAGGGGAATAATGAAAATATCGTGTTGGGAGATATCAATATCAACATCCGAGATGAGAATAACTCACTTGTTTTAAAATACATGGAGATGATGGCTTCCAAAGGGTTAACAAGTGTGATTAAATGTCCCACGCGTATTGATGTTTTAAATAACACAGCGACGATAATTGACCACGTATATGTTAGTATAACTAAGCGTGAAATATTCTCAGCAGTAATCGAAACCGATCTCTCTGACCATTACGCTGTTTTATATGCAACGAAAAGTCTAAATAGCTCTGAAACACCTTGTGAAAGCGATGTTAAAAACATTAATCAGCAAAAAGTTAATGAGCTTATTCAGAGTACAGACTGACAACTTATACTCCAAGAAAATGAGGTTGAGGCACCCTACAATAAATTCGTAGGAGAAATGAATAAGATATATGCTGAAGCAAGTAAAATAACCACGAGGAAAAGAGCCCGGAAGCATAAGCCATGGACCACTCCAGAAATAGTTCCAATGTGCAAAAAAAGGGATGAGTTGTATAGGAGGTGGAAAAACAGCCCCAGATGTAAGACGTTTGAAGACGAATACAAAAGGTACCGAAACACAGTTACTAAGAACATTCAACTCATAAAAGCCAATTACTACAAACAAAAGTTCTTAAATGCCAATAACGACCCGAGGAAAACGTGGAGTATTGTGAGTGAACTACTTGGAAGAAAGAAACGCTCTGTAGACGAAGCAATTAAAAGCAATTTTCCAAATGCTGTAAAAGGCTTAAAAGACATTGTTGAGGAATTTGCGGAGCAGTTTTCGAAACAAGCGGCAAACATCATTCATGCCTGTGATACGAAAACCTCAAACCACGAGAACTGGCAACTTCAACAAAGTATATACATAGAGGAAGCAACTGAGCCTGAAGTTTACAAGATATTGTGTCAACTGAGTAACCAAAAAGGTCCTGGAGCAGACAACATTAGACCAGTTGATCTCAAATTGAATGCTATGTGTCTCACTCCCATAATCACGAAGATCGTAAACCGTAGTCTATGTCAGTCCTGTGTGCCAAAACTAATGAAAACTTCAATAATTCGCCCTATATACAAGGGAGGAATAAAAAAAGATACAGAGAATTATAGACCGATTTCAATTCTACCAGCGGTTGAAAAATGTTTAGAAGAGGTAGTTGTTAATCGTGTTAATTGTTTTATGTCGAAGCATAAAGTGATTCATCCAAACCAATTTGGTTTTCAAAAGGGCAAGAGCACACAATCCTTACTGGGGGAATTTACCAATATCGTAAATGCTGGACTGAATAAAAATCACCACGTACTTGTGCTTTTTATAGATTTCAGCAAAGCGTTTGATACCCTGACACCTGAAAAACTCTTGAAGAGTGTCAACAGATTAGGACTGAGAGGAGTGCTGTCAGACTGGCTTAAAAGCTATTTGAGTGATAGAGTAATACAAGTCAAGGTGTCTGACACATTAAGCAAAAAAAGAACAAGTAAATACGGTGTGCCACAAGGTTCCAAACTGGGCCCTATTTTATTTATACTGTTCACAAATGAACTATTAAGAACATTTAAGAAAGCTACTGCGTATGCCTACGCTGATGACATCGCAATCGTCGTGAAACACAAGGACTTGCAAATAGCCATAAAGATACTGCAAGATGAGTTCAACCTTGTATCTGAATGGTGTCATGACAACGGCCTAGTGATCAACGCAAATAAAACCAAGTTGATGCATATTAGGACTCCATCGAAGCCAACGGAAGACATTGAAATCTTTCATCGAAATGATCGTTGTCCACTACTGAGAAGCAATAGCAGAATTGAGGTAGTTAAAACCATTAACTACCTCGGAGTTACCATCGACGAGAAATTCCTATGGCGTGAGCACATCAACGTCCTGCGTCTTCAACTTAAGAGCACTATATTCGCAATGGTGTATCTTAAGCGTTACTCACATATCGAAGTACAAAAGCAAGTGTACTACTCGTTGGCAGAGTCACGCATTAGTTACGGGATTCTGGCCTGGGGAAATGCAGCAAAGACCCACCTGGAGAAGATATCTAACCTACAACATCGTCTTGTTAAAATAATTAGACATACTAATTCAAGTTTTAAAGTTTTAGATGTAAACGCAATCTACAAGATGACAACACTCCTAAGCTATATGGACGACCGACGGTTTCTTCAACCCATCAGCCACACGTTAAACACCCGAAGACGAGCCCAAGGGATGCTAGAAGTTCCGACAGCTTACAACTCGTACGGAGACAGAGAACTACGATGCACTGTTCCTAAATTGTTAAATTCGCTCCCACCGTTACTGAAAATTATTCCAAATTTCAAAACAAGGAAAAAAGAGATTAAAAAACATTTTATTGAATTTCATCATGTAATTTAAGGAAACATTAGTAAATCTTAAAATCTTTAAAATACTTTTAACTTCAGAAATTAATTAATTGTATTTAAACTTAACGTTTTCAATTTGAAATTACTTCAAAACTAATATCAATGTTATATCCAACCACCTGCAGATAAGCACTTTGCTTTGCAGGTAAAACAATGTATAAAAAAAAAAAAAAAAAAAAAAAAAAAAAGTTTTGTTAAATGTATTTAGAATTAAGCAACCAGTGTAAGTCAGACTACCGAGAATTAAACACGCGAAATAAAAACTTACTTTTTCTGTTCCTAAGCATTTTCTTTTGTTTTTATTTTTTCCAGTTCTCGGCCACGTATATATTACTGGTGCAGTCGGGAAAAAAAAAAAAAAAAAAAGTGAACCAAGAATAAAAAAAAATAATAATAAATAAATATTGAATTCGAGATGAGAAGTCTATAAAGTTTATAGTGAAATAGTATATATTGTACATATATACATAAGTACATATATGTTGGCTTAAAACTGTAATAATATAGAGAGCTGTAATGAAATATAAAAAAAAAAATTAAATCAAAATCTAAAATCTAAAAAGAAAACAGCAAAATACTCACGTACTTATTTATTAACTATCAAAAAAAAAAAAACTTATCCGAAAAACAAAGGTAGCGAATAAAAGTGCAACAAAAAAAAAAAAGAATATAAGATCTTGCGATAAGCGAAAAAAAGAAATTTATATCAAGAGGAACAGTGCAATTTTATAAAAAAATAAAATACAACTCCTTCCAAGACGACATCTATAAAGAATACATCTCTAGTCACATAAAAAAAAAACAGTGAACACAGTATCTAAAATGGTAACATTTTGGAGCTATTTAAGGAAGTCTCTGAGTTCACGGGCTTATCGGAGGAGTTAGAGTTATTTATAAAACATGTTGATTATTTATATGCCTTTACTGGTCACCTTAATGAAATTTCGAAAACAATTATACATTTTAAGATAAGGCAAAAAATTAAAGAATCAGCAAACATTGCGTTAATAAATAATAACAATCCGACAAATTGGCCGGAAATAAAAACTGTACTGTTATCTAACTGTAATATAAACGAGAGTGTAGAAAATATTATGAATCAGATAAAGTTGCTAGAATTTCGAGGTAATGTACAGGAATTATTTGATCAATGTCTAAGCCTTTTAACGAAACTTAATATTAAAACGGGGTTAACCCCAGAAACTCCTTCTTGGTTTAATAGCGACCAAAACGAGGCAATAGTCCTTAAACTATTTATTAATAAACTTCCTAGTAACTCAAAGCTAATACTTCAAGCTAGAAACCCATCCACTCTTAAAGAAGCAAAGGATATTTTAATTGATACAGACAATTTTTATAACACTGTCCCTAATCCTAATTATAACAACCAACATACCCTCAATTCAAATTTCGTACCCAACAATAACTCACAAAGCTATCATAACCATATGCTATATCCAAGAAGAAATTTTCAAAATCCTAATGTTCGGCAATCGAATTCACAAAATTTTACAGATAATAGACCAGGAAATTATTCAGGAAACTCGCGAAGGTATTCAGGAAATTTTCGGCAAAATAATCCCCAAGCTTTTCAAAATTCTAATTCTCATAATCTAAACCAATCTCAACAAAATAACAGAATGAACAATCCTCAGCATAACTCTAGAAATTCAGGCCGAACAAGAAATAGTAACCTTAGTCGCACAATGGATGTTGATCATGTTCAAACCGATAACGACAACTTACCTTTTCAAAATTTTCCATCAGCCACCTCAGAACACTTCCCTGTATAGTTGTTAAAACCGATCCTTTGCCAATTAAGTTACTCATAGATTCTGGAGCCAGCACTTCGCTAATCAAAAGCGGTCTTTTCCACAAGTCCTTCAAAACGGAACTAAAAAACCGGTGACACTGAAATCTGTCAGCGCAAATATTAGCGTTAACTCAAAAATAACAATCCCCTTGTTTAAAGAGTTTAACAGACCGTCCACTACGATTGAGATGCTGGAAACAGAGTTGAAAAGTGACTTTGATGGTATAATTGGCTGTAACATATTGAAGCCGCTACAAGCGAAACTAGATTTTAATAGCTTACAGCTTATTACTCAAGAAGCAACTTTACCGTTGATATTTAGCCATTCTAACATTAAGACTAATGATTAAATTCATTCATTATGTAAAAACATAATAGATATTAACTTCATCGAACCAGATGTAAATATTATAGTAAATAAGCTTAAAATTGATAACTTAAACAGAGAGGAAATTGAACATTTAACTGCTACTATCCGAAAATTTAAGAAGGTGTTTTATATGGAAGGTGAAGATCTATCGTGTGTTCTTGAATATAGTCACAAAATACCAACAAAGAACGATATTCCTATATTTGCTAAAACATATAGGTATCCCGAAGCACACAAGGAAGAGGTAAAAAAACAAATTTCTGAAATGTTGAGGTCTGGTATTATTGTGAAATCAACGAGCCCCTACAATGCGCCAATTTGGGTCGTCCCTAAAAAGGTTGATAATACAGGTCAAGAAAGTTGGCGCATTGTTGTTGACTATAGGAAGTTGAACGAAGTAACAACTGACGATAAATTTCCAATCCCCAACATTGAGGATATATTTTCAAAACTTGGTAATGCCCAATATTTTACAACCCTTGACCTTGCAAAATTACTTCATCAAATCCCTATAACTACGGAAGATAGATATAAAACAGCATTTTCAACCGCAACCGGACATTACGAGTTCACAAGAATGCCATTCGGATTGAAAAATGCTCCAGCATCATTTCAGCGAATGATGAATGAAGTGCTTTTCGACTATATAAATAAAATATGCATAGTATATTTAGACGACATACTAATATTTTCCACATCACTTCAAGAGCATATCGACTCTCTTAGTAAAATATTTACAAGGCTTTTGCAATTCAACCTTAAGGTACAAATAAATAAATGCAATTTTTTCAAACGAGAGACCGAGTATCTAGGACATGTTATTTCCACCGATGGTATAAAACCCAATCCCAATAAATTGGAAGTAATCAAAAAAATTCAATTACCTCACTCAACCAAACAGATAAAATCTTTTCTAGGTATCACTGGATTTTATCGAAAATTCATCAGGGACTACTCCAAAGTAGCCCTACCAATGACAAAATGTCTTAAGAAGAGTTCTAAGATAAATGTTAAAGACAGGCAGTACATTGAGTCCTTTAACAAGCTTAAAGCACTTATATGCACTTGTCCAGTCCTTGTTTACCCGGACTTTTCAAAAATATTCACCTTAACAACAGATGCAAGCAATGCGGCTTTAGGGGCGGTTCTTTCCCAAAACCAACATCCTGTAGCTTTTGCTTCTCGGACTTTAAATCGTCACGAGACTAACTACAGCACAGTGGAAAATGAGCTTCTTTCGATTGTGTGGGCAACCAAGTATTTCAGACCATACTTGTTCGGAAAGAAAGAAAGAACCCAATTCTAAGCTGCAGCGCTGGAAAATAAAATTAAACGAATATGATTTCGATATAGAATACATCAAAGGTAAGGAGAATAATGTCGCTGACTTTTTGAGCCGTTTAGAAACTAATTTTGTGGAAAAAGAACAAGAAGATATTAAATCGGACTTAGCGACGATTCATACCGGTATCGAAAACCTCAACGACCAAATTTTTATTACTGAAAATCCAATTAATATCTATAAAAACCAACTAATACTAGAGAAAGGGAATTCTAAAACCTGTACTAATACGTTTTTGTTTAGGAAAAAGAGAAGATCCACCATTTGCATACCAAAATATGACGAAGAATTCATTTTAAACATTTTGAAAGGTCTTTTTCCGATTAAAGGAGTAGTTGGAATTTTTTGTGCACATGATGATATGTTTGTGGAGTTCCAAAGAACAGTGGTCAAGTACTTTTCAAATACACCAAACATGAAGATTCTTCGGTGCACAAAGTTCCTTAAAGATGTTACAAGCAAAGAAACAGTACTAGAACTAATTGAAAAAACGCACCTGGAGAATAATCATAGGGGGATTGAAGAAACTTATTTAGAATTAAAGGACGCTTACTACTTTCCAAACCTGAGACTCGAAATTTATAAATATATCAACAACTGTATCTTCTGCAATATGTGCAAATATGATAGAAATCCAATAAAACCTACGTTAATGATTTCTGAAACACCAAATAATCCGAACGAAATAGTGCACATAGATATATGGTTTTTTAACAGAAATAGCATGTTTTTAACATGTATCGACAAGTTAACTAAGCACGTTTCCATCCATCCCTTGACAGAAAGAAATTCGATGACTATTGTTGAGAATTTAGAACACAGATTCGCAAACTTAGGAAAACCACTTAAGATTGTAGCCGATAACGAGTTCAATACTGCATACATAAAAAACTATCTAAATAAAGAGAAAGTATTATACCACTTTACCTCCCCCAATACACATACAGGTAATTCGGTAATAGAACGTTTTCACTTAACCCTTAACGAACATATGCGACTTTTCAAACTTAATAAAGAAAATAAAGACACTGATGACAGACTATTGGCATATAAAGCGGTTGAATTATATAATAACACCATACATTCTGTAACGAAATACAAGCCAAACGATCTATTACACAGCTCATTAACCGGGACAGAATGGAACGTCCTAAGACAAAGGGTACATGAAATTAAAGAAAAACAAATAAGTAAAATGAACAGGAATAGCAAAGGAAATTTCGATTATCAAGAGAGGGAGCTAGTTAAGAACTTAGGTTTCCATAATATAAAGCACTTACCCAGATATATTATAAAAGATGTAAAAATAAAAGGTAAAACTTATTTTAAAGATAAAGATGGTATTAAGCGAGATAGACAAATAATTAAACGACGTTACAAATATCAAAATTCAATTAAGAACATAGAATTCGACAGAAAATATACAGGAAGGAACTACGCACTTAGAAAAAAAAAAACCAAGAACAGAGATATTAACATAACATAATATTTATATGAACCCTCAATATTGATCAAATCTTTCCTTATGAACGAAAATCGTTTCTCATTATCTATTATTATTATTAGTATTAGTATTATTATTATTTTTTTTTTAATACGAATTATTATTGAGTTTGCACAGATAAATATCTAAATATTTAAATATCCATCATTTAGTTCACTTTTCTATACATGCATTGTTACATGAAACACATGTCATAATAGTTACTAAGCAAATTCATTATATTTTTAATTCAATTATACTAGTACTTAACCCAATTGATAAACTACACTATACTCTAATAAAGCAAACGATGATAATGTAAAATCTTTTATTCCCATATTCTATTGCAACTAATATTGTGTTTATATATAGCTATAGTTATTCAAAGTATTTAATTTAAGCAAATGTTAAAACAAGAAATGTTACGTATACGACGCAGTCTATGTATAAAAAGCAGAAATTGCAGTGTACACACACACATGACACGGTATTTATCATCAAGTATGGACTTCATGTAAAGACATTTTGTCCATACTACGGCGGGAGAAGTCACGTATGTATGTGTGTGCATTGCTGGCGTTGACTGTACAAAAGGCGAATCCAAGCTAAGCGAATCCAAGCCAAGCCACATTTGTACACAACCCAATTATTAAAGAACGGTTTATACCGTCGCTTTCTTACCCAAGCCAAGCCACATGTTGCAAACAACCGAACGAACGGTTTGCGTTGCGATAAGGAAGCGTCGTTTTGTTAAATGTATTTAGAATTAAGCAACCAGTGTAAGTCAGACTACCGCGAATTAAACACGCGAAATAAAAACTTACTTTTTCTGTTCCTAAGCATTTTCTTTTGTTTTTATTTTTTCGAGTTCTCGGCCACGTATATATTACTCATGGCAAATAGTACGCTTAGATTTTGCTGGACCATTTTGCGGAAAATATTTTTTGATAGTGGTCGATGCGCATTCAAAGTTGCCTGAAAATTTTCAAGTGAATAACATGAAAGCAGCAAAATCCATAGAAATCTTACGTGACCTATTTGCTCGATATGGTCTTCCGTTGACCTTGGTCAGTTACAATGGGCCTACTTTTACCTCGGGGGAGTTTCGGAACTTCATAAGAGAAAACGGAATCAATCATAAATTCACTGCTCCGTACCACCCCGCCTCGAATGGCGAAGCTGAACGATTTATTCAGAATATGAAAGTAGCCCTTTGAAAAATGATAAAACACCCAGGTAACCTCGCTTATAAACTTTCTAATTACCTTATGCATTATAGAAAGACCCCAAAGTCTACAACCGGTGTAGCGCCCTGTACATTGTTCCTGCAGTGGGATATTCGCATTCGATTGGATTTGGTACGTTCCAACACTGTCGAAAACATTAGGGAGAAGCTGAGTGAACCATATTCAAGTGGAAAGCAATATCATCCGGGGGATAAAGTCCAAGTAAAGAACTATATTTGGTAAAATTGTGCGTCAAGACGGACTTGTTTATTATTTCATCGATGTCCATGGAAAGCTTTGGAGAAGGCATGCAGACCACATACTGAAGTCCAATTTTGATCCTGCACAAGTACCAAGGAATCCTGATATGGAGGTATTACCCCCCTCTCCGATGTCTCGTCCTACATGCCAGAGTCCTGCCACAAATAATTCAATACAAGCAACAAGGAATCCGCATTTTCAGATGGGTCATTACCCAGGGAGTGGTCTTACTACCGAATTGTCACCGTTTTCACAATCAAGCAATGGAGCTGAAGTGCACGTATGGAGTGAAGAAGTAGTTCAACAGCCGTCAACCTCAAAGGAAACACATAGTGTGGACGAAGGTACTAATCCAGCATACACGGTTCGAAAGAGCAGTCGCATCAGGAAACCGGTGGAGTGATTAGGATATGCTGCGATTTAGAGGGGAGGACTGTTGTGTATGTTCGAACACTGCACTTAACCACCTATTAACAGGAACGCACCCTAATGTCAAAAATACCTCATATTGTCTGTCTTTTTACCTTCCTAACCAGCACCCGTTCAATTGTATTTAATAAATGTATTGTTTATTTAGAAAGGATTGCTTCTAATTCCATACCTACGGATATTTAACACATTAAGCTATCATCCCCTCCCCAGGGTGGCTGCGAAGAGCGTCCATTTTTCCAGGTAAGGAGCTGGTGATATTTCTCACCAGCACGCAAGACTAGCACATTGTTTTCAATCTGGTAAAGACTATCATTTCCTTTCTATACCCTGAGCTCTCTCTCCCTCACTGAAAACTACAAAAATTTAAAAACGGAAAAATATGTATGTAAGTTCCGAAAACCCTACGTCAATAAGCTGATAAGACTTTATCCGTACAGGTTCCAGATTTTAGAGGCATGCAAATGAATGTTTGAATAAAGATAAACTAAATATAATAGCATCGCTGACAAAATCGATCTTCTACAGGCTAAGCTCAATCCATGGACTAGGCAGCCAAAGTGCGGGATTATTTCTTATGGAGCACTGGGATAGCAAAACACATTATCTATTACAGAATCAGTTGTAAACTCATATTTATTTGATCAGCCAGGCTAAACGAACAACACCATTTAGGGAACCCTAATGCGTAACAGGTATACTCTCTCCTACTAACTTTCTGCTCTAAGCACAAACGCATCCAATAAATTAGAAGGCCAACAACACTAATTGAATTGTTCGCCTTTCATAAAATAGACCAGCAAAAGAACACATTCCTGTAACAGATTTCTTTGCCTTAGCCACTGCCACTACTAGGGCGGGAAATACAAACCCCCTATGATGACCTAATTCTCCCTCTCCCGAGTGAACGTGTGAACGACACCATCTGTCTGGTAGCATAAAGTTACATTAAAGGCCAATTGAAAGGCACCCCCACAACATAGGCAGCCATAAAGAATGATGAAAATTATTCGCTTAGTAAGCCAGAGTTGCTGGCTGGGGGTGCAGTTTTATCAAATCACTGCTGCAGACAAACAAGACACCGAAAGAGAGGGAGAACAAAATCGCTTTTTATAGTATCACGATATCAGATCTTGGAGTGATAAATTACCTGTAGCATGATTGCAGGACATACCGTTTGTAATATGATCCATAAATTATTCAATAAAAAGAAAACAACAAAAACAAAAATAAAATATTAAATAGCCAACATTCTTAGAGGTCTGTCATTGTTCGACACATGTATTTTACGCAGGGCATCCACAGGAGGAAAAGTTAAGTTCTATGGGTATAGAAAACATGGTGCTTATATGTAGCTTAGGGTGGTGGCTTTTGAATTGAACAGAACAATATTCATCAAAGCAGGAGGGAGGCAATAGAATAGCCCATAGAATAGAATAAAATACCACGCTTCTTACAATGACCGTCTATTTGTATGCCTAAAGATTTGATTCAAGATAAAAGAAGTTATACACGTAACAACAAGTCGACTTACAAAGCAAAAATTCTACGAGATGGAAGGAAGGTCGAATTTAAGGATTCTGCGTTGATTGAGAATGGTTTTACTTCTGCTAAAAGTGTTCTTATTTTAATTTCAGCTATATACGAGGGTGGGTCAATAAGTCCCTAAAAAATTAAATAATTATTATTATGAAATAATTATTATATATTATTATTTTACAACATAGCTCTATACACTTCATGCAACGTTTCTCCATTTTTTTGATGGCCTCCAAATAATACGATTTCTCGAGCCCCTCAAAATAAGCGTTTGTTTCAGCGATGACCTCTTCATTCGACCCAAATCTCTTACCTCCGAGCCATTTCTTCATGTTTGGAAACAAGAAATAATCGCAGGGGGCTAAATCTGGGGAACCGCGCACATCCCAAAAAACTGTCGCCATGACCTTGTTTGCTGTCAAACACACCTTGGCCTTCTTCGGCTTCGATTCATCAGGAGAAGTCCATTGTTTTGACTGTTCCTTAGTTTCTGGTGTATTGTAGTGAATCCAGGTTTCATCCACGGTTACGAAACGGTGCAAAAACTAAGCCGAATTTTTCCGGAACATCGCCAAACACACCTTTGAAGTTGTCAAACGATTGCGTTTATTGTCGATTGTGAGCGTACGCGGCACCCATCTTGCGGAATGTTTTTTCATGTCCAAATATTTATGTAAAATTGAAATCACTGAGCCGTGTGATAAGTCTGTAGCCTCTTCAAGCTCGCGCACTTTCACTCGCCGATCGTCCATTATCAAACCATGGATTTTGTCGTCCATTTCTGGTGTGGTGACCTCAATTGGGCGACCAGAACGTTCGTCATCACTTGTGCTTGAACTACCGCACCAAAATTGAGTAAACCAGTGGTGAATGGTTCCAATCGATGATGAGGAGTCCCCATAATATTTGTCAAGCTTTTGTTTGGTTTGCGTGATAGTTTTTTCTCGCAAAAAATAGTGTTAAACTTAACGAAAATGCTAGTAGGCGTCTATATAAAATGGCTGCCACAATAAAACTATTTGACATATCTGTCTGATAATTTGGATGCGTTCTTTTGAAAGATGATTCTTGACAAAAAAGAAATTAAATTTAAGGTGATGACACAATTTGTGTTAATTTTCAGGGACTTATTAACCCACCCTCGTAAATATGCATTGCATAATTTTTCTATTTGCTACCTTTGTAAACAAAAGAAATTTACCCTACAACTTATTTGCATTATTTACTATTAATTTAAACTCAAGCTTAAACTTATATGACTCATTTGATAGTTGAAGATATGTATTTCTGTGAGGCTTAACTGTCATCTCGTTAACTTGGATCGGAGACACGCAGCGGGTAACATCAATAAAATAATTTTTAATTGGGTAATTTATTGTGGAATATGTTCTCTCATTTTTTCATATGACTTTGGACATCGAACATTCGTGCACAGCGTATTATGTGTTATTTATTTGTTTATTTGTATACCCTATATCATATTGTATACTCAATATTTCCTTGAAACATAGCAAGCCAGATAAAATGATCTAAAATTTAAAGTTTTAAAAATTCTGAATTTTTTTCTAGTCTAATCTCATTACTAAAGTATGTCCCAAAATTCAACCAAGATTTGAATTTTGCGCATGTGTGCGGTAAAGCGTTGCCAACAAAAAAAAAAAAGACTTCGTGACAGGTGACAGTTCAGGTTTATTAAAAATGGAGAGCTACACGAAAGAACAACGCGTTTTCATTATTGAACAATATTTTAAAAATAGTGAAGGTTTATTTTCATACAAAATATGGTCGGAATAGTGATTTAACTTCATCAGCTGTGAAAAGATCAATTCAAAAATTTAGGGAGAATGAATCAATTACTGATCTTAGATACTCTGGCCGTCCTTCAACAAGTCGTTCAACAAAAAAACATCTAAGCAGTTCGTAAGAGTGTTGCTGAGAGTCCAGGGACATCAATTCGGCACCGTGATCAAGAATTGGACATTTCGAGAAGCTCTCTACAGCGTATTCTCACGAAAGATTGGCATATTCATGCATATAAAGTGCAATTAACTCAAAAACCTCGCATAGCCAAAAGAGTTCGTTGAATGAATTATGGAATAACAACAAATGAATACTGGTTTTTCTAACGAAATCATCTTCAGCGCTGAGGCTCATTTTCATCTTGATGGCTTGTTAATCCTCAAACTTATCAAATTTGGGCCTCAGAAAATCTACGAGTGATTATTAAGCAACAAATGCATCCACAACGTGTCACTGTTTGGTGCGGATTTTGGGCTGGAGACATCATCGGACCATTCTTCGGCTGGTCAGGCAATAGCAACTAATGGTGCTCTCTATCGCGACATATTAATGCAGTTTTTTGTGCCTAAATTTCAATATATGGATGTGGATGACATGTGGTTTCAGCAAGAGGGTGTCACATGCTACACATGCCAAACAATTCAATTACTGCATGAGTCATTTCCTGCTCGTATAATTTCCCGTTTTGGTGATCAGAATTGCCCGCCCAAATCATGCAATTTCACACCGTTGGACTTTTTTCTTTGGGGTTTTTTGAAGCCTAATGTTTATGTCAACAAGCCCACGACCACCCACGCCTTGAAGCAGCAAATTGAGCGCTGTATCAACCAAATTGAGATACATTTATGCAAAACGGTCATGGAACATATCGACAAAAGAGTGCGTATATGCCAGCTATTCCATACATAACCCTATACTGTATTTTTTATGAATCAATAAAACATTTACAATTTTTAATAAAAAAACCCGTATTTTCTATCAAAATTACTGCTTGCGTGTGTTTTGGGACACCCTTTATAACAAATAAAGGGCACCACTGGGTCGCACGTACTTGCTCCATATGTGCTGTTAGCTCGTCAAATGTTCGGATTTTAAATTTATGCAATGACAAAAACATTTTAATTTTCAGTAAATTCGTTAAAAGCCTAAATAATTTTTTTTACTATATTTACAAAATTTGAATACTATGTTCTCACGTATGTAAAAGGTGACCAGATAGTTCTTCCAATTGTTATGTTGCAGCAGCTGTCAAAGTTACCAATAACACCTAGCTGTCAAAATATTTAGTAAGGTTTGTTATTTCAGTTTTTCCGGCAACGTGAATTTCGCCTTGAGGTCAGTCGTCATCAGCTGAATTGGGCATCGCCAAAGACTCAACCAGGCTCATTTTGCGGTTGGATTTGGGCCTACATTCGTATAGGACTGTGATGACGCAAGAACTGAAGCCTGATGACCATAGACAATGCCTTGAGTTCGCTAATTGGGCGCTGGAAATGTTGGCGGGAGATCCGGATTTTGGCCAAACAATCAACTTCTCGGACGAGAAGGAGACACCATTACCGTCAATGGTTCTCGATATAGAGCAATGTTAACCGGCTTTCTGTGGCAAGAGCTCAACAACACAGATATATCCGAGCTGTGGTTCCAACAAGACGGCGCTACATGCCAAAAAAGCGACGCAACACTCGAAGTGGTGAAGGAGAAATTTGGCGACTGGGTCATCTCACGGAGAGCGTTCATCAATTGGCCGCCGCGATCATGCGACTCGATTATTTTCTCTGAGGCTACGTCAAGACCATAGTCTACGCTAGCAAGCCAACCAAGAAGGAATAACGACTCACATATTCGACCGAGTCATCAAAAATTGGACCGACCGCTTGAAGCAATGTCAGCAAAGCCGAGGCGGCTATTTAAATGATGTGCTATTCCATACATAATGGCATGAATGTATCTTTAAAATAAACTCAGAATTAATTTGATATCTCAGACCGTTGTTTTTTTATTTAAATTTCTGTTCCTATAATTCTTATCAGGGTGACTAGATAAGAATGATAGGAACAATATAAAATAACTTAGATATCAATTTTGAATAAAAAGTTGTAACCGTAACCTAAATATGAGCAAATTCACTGAAGTTCGCTAGTAAGTAAATTGCCGTTATTCAATTTTATAGCGGAAATCTGGATATTTTTTTTTTTCTTTTTTTTAGAAGAAGGGGAGATCTTCAAAAGATACTGATGATCCGAGTAATCAGCATGCCGGATTTTTACCGACTAAAACCACCTCCCACATAATTGCGATCTAGTCACTTGGACTAATAAGCAATTTTTTTCTGACATCTTAGTCTTTGTATGAGTTACACCCCCTGGTGACCCTTTATTTCGAGTGTGTATGTATTTATAAGCAAGTATATACATTTTTATTTTTCTTATATTAAGTTAAATCGAGAGGTTTTGTTCTTTTAAGCCTTCGTAATTGATTTTCATTATGCATTAGTTTTCTTGCATCTATGTTTATATGCTCTTCTAGCTTTTCTTTGTGTTTTTTTGCATGTTTTAGAATTTCTGCAGATACACTTTCTACCTTCAGGTCTCGATGAAGGTCAGTATTTCTTATGTACCAAGGTGCATTTACTATATTTCTAAGCACCTTATTTTGGAAACGTTGTATTTTGTCTATGTTTGTCTTTTTGGCACAACCCCATAGTTGGATTCCATATGTCCATGTTGGTTTCAGAATTTGATTATATAAAAGCACTTTATTTCCAATTGATACGGATGAGTTTCTTCCTATCAGCCAGTGCAGTTTTCTATATTTGAATTCTAACTCTTCTTTTTTCTTTTTTACGTGCTCTTTCCATCTCAACTTTGCATCTAGAGTCATACCTAAATATTTCGCTGTATTAGCGCATGGAACTATTTTTTGGTTTATAATAATTGGTATATATTCAATTTTTTTATTAGTAAAGTCAACATGGACTGATTTAGACTCGTTTAATTTGATTCTCCACTTATTAGTCCATTCACAGATTTTGTTTATGCCAATTTGTAGTTTTTCTGTGGATTCTTCATTGGTTCTTCCTACTGTTAGTATTGCAGTATCATCTGCGAATGTTGCCATAGTGTGGTTTTCTAATTTAGGAATATCACTAGTATATAATAAGTATAATATTGGGCCCAGTACACTACCTTGCGGTACGCCGGCCTTTATTTCTCTTAGATTTGAATAAGTACTCTGTTGTTTTATTCTGAAATGTCTTCCATCTAGATACGATTTCAGAATAGAAGCATATTGATTTGGCAATATACATCTCAGTTTATAAATAAGTCCTTCGTGCCATACTTTATCAAAGGCCTGCGCCACATCTAAGAATACAGCCGAGCAAACTTTCCTTTTTTCTAGTGCTTCTTCGATTTTATTCGTAATTCTGTGTACCTGTTGTATCGAAGAGTGCTGCCTTCGAAAACCAAATTGATGGTTCGGAATCAGCTTTTTCCTTTCAATTATTTTATTTAAACGCTTTGCGAGTACTTTACGGTTTACCAGGTTTGGGAATCATTAGGACGTCAGCAACCTTCCACAAACTAGGCACATATTTAAGCTTAAATGTGGCATTTATTAAATTTGTTATTTTTATTATTGCCTTCCTTGGTAAGTTCTTTAGTACGACACTAGATATAAGGTCATATCCAGGACTTTTCTTTGCATTTATTTCATGCTTAATTAAGTTGTAAATTTCATTAGGAGTTGTGAGCAGAATTTCTTCGCTTTCTTCTTCTGAAGGACCTATTAACGTAGGTTGTATATTTCCATTTTCAACTGGTGATTTAAATATGTTTTCTAGGTAGTCTGCGAAGAGAATGGTTTTGTCCTCATCGCTTCTTGCCCAGTTTCCATCAGTTGCTTTGATTGGAGGTATTTGCACAGTAGGCTGTTTTAATCCTTTTGTTGCTTTCCATAGAGAGCAATTAGTTACGTATTCAGCTGTTAACCCTCTGAGGTACCTTTTCATTGAATCTTCCTTAAATTATTTAATTTCTCTTCTTAGTTGTTGACAGAGGTTGTTTAGCTTGGCTTTATGTTGTGGAGCTCTTGTTTTCTGCCACGTTCTTCTTGCTCGTCTTTTATCTGCTACTAAATCTTTTATTTATTTCGTGTAGTTTCTTTTTGTGTTCTTTCTCTTTAGGGCGGGGGTGCTTTCCTAGGCCGATTGCTGAATATCGCTGACCAACTTATGCAGTTCTTTTTCTACATCATTTTTGGTTATAAGGGGTATCATTAAATCTATTTTACTCGTTAAGTTCAGCTTGAAGGCTTGCCAATCTGTTCTGTTACAGCCTTATTGTAAATGTCTACATTACTTCAGATATAAATTGAAATCGTTGGAACTTTTTCAACAAAATTGCACTTTTCCAAAATTAGCCTTGAGTAAAGTACCGTTAATTTTGAGGTAAAAATAAAATTTCTATTTCTTCTTCTGGGCATTATCCCACAGATCCCAGATATGTAGTTTGAAGTAAATCCTGTTTAGGTTGCATCCCGAGGTATCGACAGACGAACAGAATTAGCATACCCACTTTTTCAAATACCAAAATTGATCAAAATCTCGAGGTAAAAAATATGCATAGGTACAAATAAAAATAGATTCGTATGACACAATAACTAATGACTAAAGTAGTCAAAAAGGATGATTGCAATTTGTTAATTTTTAACACGAGTTCATATTTTAAATTTGAGTAGGTACATCTCGACGATTAATCCTGGGTGACGTACATAAAAGACAATTTTTGATAAATATTCCCCGCTAAATAATTGAATATTTTGTTGGTAAAGTTTAAGTGGTTTTTTTGTGAAAACCAGTTGGTCCCGCCACCACCGATGTTCAAACATAAACAAGTCGTGTCGCCTGCGTTATCTTGAAGCATTTATTTTGTGTAATAAAAAAAGGGGATAAGGCAGGAAAGGAACAGAACCCTTTTCGCCATACGCACGAGAAGGCAAAGATTGTCTACATCATTGACTTGCAAGGAAACACCCTGGCAACGTGTAGTGTGGTGGCACGACCTTAAATGAGCCTTGAAATTGAAGCGCTTTCTTTTCAATTTTTCAAGGTTGAGTTTGTCATCCTTAACAGTTCTCGGCGCTTTTTGTTTGTTTTTGCTAAAATTGAAAATAACATAAATTTTGCATTAGGTCATTAGCATAAAAATGTCATTTACCTTTGGAAATTTGTAATTTTTGTTACCGTCAAGGGATTAATTCGGAAAGGTTACGTAGATATATGCTTGCTTTATGGTGGAAAAATTGTAGGTAGACTGCATGCTCTTTTTTCGGTTTAATTTATTATTATTTCAAGTGTAATTGATTGTTTTATAACCAATTGAAGCTTTAAGAGAATTTGTGGCTACATAATCCCGAAGGTAAAATAAATCTTTATAACTGAAAATGCCAATCATTAAAACCTATGCCATCAAAAGTGAGTTGTTGGAATCAAGACAAATGATAACGAAAGACTTATATTATGGGTTTACCAAGTTCCAGCAAATCCTAACTTATTACCTACATTTTATCAATAATGACCATATTTTACCCAATACTTGGCAAGGAAAATTTTTTTATCGCCATAGTTAGGTATATTCTCCACACTCAGCTAACCTTAGTGTACCCATTCATGACCATCATGCATTGTACATATTTCAAGGATATTCTTTTCCCACACAATTTGGCTAGTTATATTTTATTCGAACATTCTTGTAACATATGTCACACAAGTTGTAATAGTCTTTTGCAAACTTCATATGTAGATATTTTTATTTCCGCCTAGTCCTACGTATTATCCAGCTGGTTCTCGTGGTCGTCCATCTGTTCTTGACCTGTTTATAACTAATATCTCTAGTCAAATTTCTCAACCTATTTCGATTCATGATCTGTCATCAGATCACAATCCAGTTATTTGTCGAATCCCTAGATCTGGTGAAAAAAAGTGCAATATTTTTTAGGCCGAACTGAAAACAAAACTTCAAAATTTACCAACTACGTTAGAATGTATATCCAGAAAAGAAGACGTTGACAACATTATCAGTATGTTTTCTGAATATGTATTAAACTCTGCGAACTGCAGTATTCCAAAAAAAGAAAGAAAACATAATTGAAGAAACTGGCAAAGGTATTAACACACAATTTCTCACACTATGGTTAAATATTTTAACAAGTTAATCTCAAGTTTAATACAAAATAAACGAAATGAAGTGTGGAATACTAAGTTAAATTCTCTTGACAAAGCTTCCAAACCTTTTTGGAATATTGTCAGGATTGTTAAAAACAAAATTAAACAAATTCCAGTTCTTAAAGATAATTGTAATACTTACTACACGGATAATGACAGAGCTAACCTACTCAGTCAAACATTTGCTAAAAATCATATTGTTTCCGATAGGGGGATGTGGATACAATTAAAGTAGTAAACGATTCTTTAGAGGCATTTAATCTTATCGATGTTGAAACTCCAGTAAATGCGTTCATTAATGAGAACGAAATTAAGTACTACATTTTAACTAGGAAAATATCTGGCCTGGACAATATCAAAAATACCTATCTGAAACATCTACCTAAGATTGGAATTAAATATTTGACATTTATATTAAACGCATGCCTCAAAATTCAATACTTTCCAACTGTCTGGAAAATAGCAAAAGTAGTTCCGATTCCGAAAGCAGGAAAACCAACCGAAAACCCGGAAAGCTACAGACCAATTAGCTTGCTAAGCAGCCTGAGTAAGATGTTCGAAAAAGTTCTCAAGGACAGGCTGCTAAGTATAATCGATGTGCCCAAAATAATTCCCAACGAACAATTCGGGTTTAGACGCTTTCACAGTACCAGTCATCAAGTACTTCGAATCACCATCTCATCAGGAAAAATCGATGTGAAGAAAAGTCGACGGGCATGTTACTCCTCGACATAGAGAAAGCATTTGACTCCGTCTGGCACAATGGACTTATATTCAATCTCAATTTTCCTCCTTTTTTGTGCAAAGTTATCCAAAGCTTTTTGTCAAACCGTAATTTTGAAGTGTTTGTAAATAATAGCTCATCTAATTTGTTAGATGTGCCCGCTGGCGTCCCCCAAGGCTCTGTCCTAGGACCACTTCTATATAATTTGTATTCATCCGACTTTCCAGATCTACCAGGATGTGAATTTGCGACATATGCTGATGACACAGCGATACTTTCGACGCATAAGTTCGGTCTTAACATTGAGTCGAATCTTAAAAATGCGGCGGAAGTATTTAGTGATTATTGCAAAAAATTAAAAATCAAATTGAATGTGGGAAAAATTCAAGCTATCTTTTTCTCCAGAAAAAGAAAACCTTGTTTCCATCCATCTAATCAAATCATGGTTATTGGGCAGCCGACAGCCTGGGAGAACAGAGTTAGATACCTGGGTATACATCTTGATAAAAGACTGACATTTCAAGAACATATAACCAAAACTCTGCACAAAATAAGCATTGCTATAACAATGTTATACCCATTTATAAATGGAAGGTCTCTCTTATCCGACCAAAATAAAATAATTATACATAAAGTCATTTTTCAAGCACTCCTGCTCTATGGTTGTCCTGTGTGGGGAAATTGTGCTAAGTGTTATATCAAAAAGTTACAGATTCAACAAAATAAACTGTTAAAAATGATTCTTAACTTACCTTGACACTATTCCACCTCTGAATGACATCGACAAGCTAATGTTGAATTGGTCTCTGATAGAATAGAAAGGCTAACTAACTCTTTTCTTTTAAGATGTAGCATACCTGAAAATCCCCTCGTTAACGAGCTAAATATCACTTAGCTTAAGTTGAAATACAAATTCTACACAAACGAAATTGTTCTTAGTAAATCGTTATTTATTTATTTATCTATGTAATTATTTATTTATTTATTTATTTATTTATTTATTTATTTATTTATTTATTTATTTATTTATTTATTTATTTATTTATTTATTTATTTATTTATTTATTTATTTATTTATTTATTTATTTATTTATTTATTTATTTATTTATTTATTTATTTATTTATTTATTTATTTATTTATTTATTTATTTATTTATTTATTTATTTATTTATTTATTTATTTACTTATCTATTTATTTATTTTTTTATTTATTTCTTTATTTATTTATTTATTTATTTACTTATTTATTTATTTATTTATTTTTTATTTATCTATTTGTTATTTATTTAATTATTTATTTAGCTCTTATCGTTTAGTGCAACGATAGAATGACGGCTAATCGCTCAAATGATCAAACATAAAACAGTATATAGGGTTATTTATTTCAAGATTGCGAGTTCACATCTCTGACATATGGCATCTGTAAAATCTATCTATCATTGATAACGACAGGTAGTTAGGGTGTTTTCATAAACGTCGAAAATCTGCGCTAGAACAATCGTCTTTCTTCTTTGTTGCATTAATGAACACATTCATTCTGCAGAACGTGTGCAGGTTACTGAATGTTCATAAACGTCCATCAAAAATCAGAAATGACCACGAAAGAAGTTGTGCTCAATCTTATTTGTGAATTATTATTGAATGAAAAAGACAAGAAAAATATAATTTCAAAAAATTATTTCAGGATAAAGAAAAGAAACAAAGCTATAAAAAGAAATTCCATAAAATTTAAAAAAGTATAAATATGGAATAATTCCTAAAACTCCTTTTTTTATTAAAACCATTTCGGAGTTTCCAGACCACGTTTTCGCAGGCCATTTTCGGATGTCGAGGTCCACATTTAATGTATGTTTTTTGTTCTGCAATAATAAAAATATAGTTAAAAATTTTTACACATTAAAATTGGCGTTATGTTTGACCATAAGGCGGAGCAAAATCGTATCGTCACCTCCAAGTGGTGTCCGCTGGATAGCCGTTAGGTGAACTAACGACGAGCGTTGGATCTATTGGATCCAAGAGTTGTGACACCTGAGTTACCTTCTCAGGAACTAAGAGCAAAATGAAAGATAAGACATCGCTCTAAAGAACCAGCTCTCCAAGAAACCCAAGAGCTTCTGACAAATAGTGTGCGGCTCATTGGTTAGCGTCTGATCCCATAGGGGTAGCTGTATTTAAAAACCTTGAATAGAAGAAGTAACTAAGCTATTTATGGTTAACAAACAAAAGTTATAAAAAAACAAATATGGCAATGAGTAAAACAAATAGATATAATACCCCAGGTGGCAATCCAGTTAAACTGGTGAATCCACTCTCTTCGGAGATCGGTCCTGCGGATTCTGCGGAGGACCAATTATTGCTTATAGGAAATAGAATGTGTTCAAAACACCAAGAACTCCACCAAATGTATTCTCCTCAATGGTTATTTCATCGATAACCCCTACACAAAAATCAAATGACATAGAAGTCATTAACGAAAAAGGAACCAATAACTATGAAAAGATCGAAAGAAAAGATCAGCAGTGTTCCAAAGAAAATAACGAGATCCACCAAGTTGAATCCAAAAATTATTACGAGGAATGGCAAAAAGAAATTTTAGCCAAAAAACAACTTGAAGTTCTCGTTGAAAGTCTTCAGCAACAAGTTAAGAAACTTGAAGAAAAGTCAGCTTGCTAGACAAGAAGACCTTAAATGACAACAAGTCAAGTCCAAAAACACTTGTAGTGAAAAGCCCACAAAAAACTGCAATTGAGTTTCATACTGATGAGGAAGAGCTCCTTCTTGAAACTTATGGTAACAGAAACAAACGTAAATCCAAGAAACGAAAAGCAGAAAGTAGCCCGGAAACTGTTCTAAAAAGTCAGCAGACAGCTTCAAAAGCATAAACTGCTGCAATAAAGAAAACATCCAATAAAGAAATAGGAGATGTACCCCAAAAGTCTTATGTTAAAGGCACTAAGCAAACTGCACCACCTCCAATCATGATTTCCGGATTGGCAATGTTTGGCGAGCTTAAGAGCATAATTGAAAAATGCACGAATATGACATGTATATGACGTATAGAGCTGTCACTGAAGAATTGAACAAAAGGCAAATTCAGTGGCACTCGTATGAAAATAAAGCTACAAGATCGATAAAAGTAGTAGCAATTCATGTGATGCCAAAGAAGTTGTCGAAGACCTTATACAAAAAGGCTTTCAAGCTCTCGATGCAAATAATCTTCTTAAAAATTAGATAATCAAAGACTCCGCTGGGATATCAATGACAAAAAGGAGATCTCTATCTTTATTTATGCTCACTTTCGAAAATAAAGAAAGTCTCGAAAAGATTTATAGTATTAAATCAATTATGGGCATAGTTGTTAAAATTGAACCACTGCAAAAGTCAAATTTTGTTCCACAATGTAAGCGCTGTCAAGCCTTTGGGCATACACAAAAATACTGCAATCGCGAGTTTGCTTTTGTTAAATGCGAAGGCAGGCAGGCAACTAAAAACTGTCCCATGGGCAAAGAACAGAAAGCGAAATGTGTTAACTGCCAAGGCAACCATCCTGCAAGTAACAGAGGATGTCCAGTCGCCAAAAAATTCCAAGACACAAAAAGAAAAAACAAAACTGGGAACAAGCTTAGAAACTCAACAAATACGAAAGCAATGGTTGAAAACAAAAAAGTAACGGTCGAAAACAAAACTAAAAATCGACCGGCAAAAGTAATTGCACTAAACAAAAGTGATGAAAATAAACTTATCCTAAAAAGATTGACAAACAAGATTTAAACATAAAACAGCTAAGCGAAGAAGTCGCTCTTAAAGAAACAATGATGGACAGAACACTTAAAATCGCAACATGGAATGCAGGCGGTCTTTTACAACATGTATCAGAACTAAACATCTTTTAGACATAGAGCATATAGACATTTGTTTGGTGTCCGAAACTCACCTCGCTATAGAACAAAGTCTTGATATCAAACTACCAAACTACACATGTTCTCACGCTCCGCACCCAGCTGACAAAACTAGGGGAGGATCAGCAATTCTTATAAAAAAGTGCTTGAAACACTATGAAGAACCAATGTTTACTAATGAAAATATGCAAGTAAACATGCAACAAACAACAAAAACTGAAGAAGACTTTGCAGAACTCCTAAATTTGTTAGGACATAACTTCGTTGTTGGTGGCGACTTCAATGCTAAACACACGCACTGTGGATTTAGGCTCATAACTACAAAAGGTAAACGGCTATTCCAAGCAGGCCGCAAATTCAACTGCGAATTTTATTCTTCTGGTTCGCCAACATATTGGCCATCTGATACTAACAAAATACCAGACCTTATAGACTTGTTCGTAGTTAAAGGTATTAAACGAAATCATATAAGTGTCGAAGGTAATTACGATTTATCATCAGATCATACTCCAGTAATTTTATCACTGAGCGAAGCAGAAATAATAGATAAAAGTAATCCTAAGCTCGTGAATAAGGAACGAATTCAGAGACAAACTTGACAGTTTTATAAACCTAAGATCCCCTATGCAAACAATTGAACAAATTGATCATGAAGTAGAACAATTTATTGCTGATGTGCAACAGGCTGCAGAAGAAAGTACTCCAACTATTTCGACTCGAGAGAAACAGAAATAAAATATCCTGTCGAAATAAAGGAGCTGATATTGGAAAAAAAGAAGAGCTCGAAGAAAATGTCAAACTACGAGATTCCCAGATGATAAGGCAGTTTTTAACCGTCTTAACAACGAATTAAAAAAAAGAATCTGTGAGTTCATAAATGATTCACTTAGTAGTCTGACGACGGATGCTTCTACCGAATACTCCTTATGGAAAGCAGCTAAGCGCCTAAAAAGACCTCAGGCACAAAACCCGCCAATAAAATCTCAAGATGGTAAATGGATCGGAAACCCGAAACAAAAGGCTGTTCCCTTCGCTGAACATCTCGCGAATGTTTTTCCGAACTAATTCCGAGCCATCAATTTGGATTTAGAAATAAACATTCCACGTTAGACCAAGTGCATCGAATTACGAATGTTGTGGAAAAGGCACTTGAAAAAAAACAAGTTTGCTCGGCTATATTCTTAGGTGTTGCTCAAGCCTTTGACAAGGTTTGGCACTTGGGACTTGAGTACAAACTGCATAGGGACCTCCCCAGGCAGTACGACCAAAATTACTCGGAACTAAAGAAAATTGAAGCCTGTGTAGCACAAGGAAGTGTCCTAGGACTAACCCTGTATCTGTTATATAAAAGGGATATTCCAGTGGACATCAACGCTATCATGGCCATCTTTGCTGATGATACTGCAATATTGGTGCCAGATAAATCCGTTATGAAGGCTACTCAAAAATTGCAAAATGCAGTTGATAAAGTTAGTTATTGGACGCAAAAATAGCGTATCAAATTAAACGAAACAAAATCGACGCATATAAACTTTACAAACAAAAACATAAACAATATTCCAATTTTTATACACAGTACAGCAGTACCTTACTCCAATACCGCTAAATACCTTGGAATGACCTTGGATGCAAAGCTCAAATGCAAAGAGCACATCAAAAAGAAAAGAGAAGAACTTAACTTGAAGTACAGAAAAATGTACTGGTTACTAGGAAGAACTCTGACCTATCTATCCAGAACAAACGAATGTTATATAAGCAAGTACTAAAACCCGTTTGGACATATGGTATCCAACTATGGGGCTGTACAAAGAAAACAAATGCTAAACCCATCCAAAAATTCCAAAGCAAAGTCCTTCGTGTAATAATTAATGCCCCTTGGTATATAAGAAATAGCGATCTACTCGTGACCTTCAAATTGAAATGGTTACAGAAGTGGTTAAAAAACACTCTGTATCACACAATCAGCGACTGCAAAGTCATACCAACTCCGAAATGGAGACTGTCTTAAATGTACGAAACAATGTTCGGAGATTAAGAAGAACCAAGCCTCATGAGCTGAAAGAAAAGAAAAATCATTTGTCGATCTTTCATAGATTGGTCCTGATTCACCGGTGGTTTTAGTGCGGTAAGAGTCCACACTACTTGGTTCTTACCGAGTGTCTTTTGAAGATTTCCATCGGATAAAAAAAAATAAAAAAAATCATACATCGTTTCATGCATCCCGAACGTGTGGAAATTATTAAAAAAATATTATCGAAATTCCGGCGACGCAGGAATTGAAGCCGGACGACCATACCGCCGTGAGTTCGCTAATTGGGCACTGGAAATATTGGCCGGAGCTCCGGATTTTGGCCAAAAAATCAGTTTCTCGGAGGAGGTTCATTTTTGGCCAGCGGCTATGTCGACAAGAAATTGCCGTTATTGCAGTGACCACAATTTACAAGTGTTCGACCTTGCATCACTGCATCCACAAAGATTGACTGTTTGGTGCGGTTTATGGCATGGCGGTATCACCGGACCGTATTTCTTTTGAAATGGGGAAGGAGACACCGTTACCGTCAATGGTTCTCGGTAAGAGCGATGTTAACCGACTTTCTGTGGCCAGGGCTCGACAACATCGATATATCCGAGCTATGGTTCCAACAAGGCGCTACATGCCATACGAGCGACGGAACGCTCAAAGTCACTGGGTCATCTCACGGCGAGCGTTCATCAATTGGCCGTCGTGATCATGTGACTTGACACCCCTCCATTATTTTCTCTGGGGCAAGGTCAAATCCTTAGTCTACGCTAACCAGCCACCCACTTTGTACGAGCTCGTGGCTAACACTCGAGACGCTATTGCAGGAATAAGGACCGAGTCATCAAAAATTGGACCGATCGCTTGCAGCACTGCCAGCGAAGCCGAGGCAGCCATTTAAATGATGTGCTATTCCGTATATTTCTGTTCTGTTTTCCATTCGAATTCTGTATCCTCCCGTTTTCGAATTTTTGCTGTTCTGAAGACCGTATTCGAACACGTTTTGCGAAAACGAACGGATCTACAATCCGCCATATTTTTGACGTTTTCAATTCGGGCACCTTTTTGTTAGCGAAAAACAATTTCGTTTAAAAAAAAATGTAAGCAATCTAATTATTTATTAGTTATTTATAAGAAATGTATTAAATTATTGAAATCCGATTTGAACGCACTAGGACAGCCGAGAAGAGACTCTACTGGTTGGAAGAAAGTAAGCAATTGGCTTCGAACTTTACGTGATATACAATGGCGTATTAATTTTCTTATGGTCGGATTACAAAGTTTTCATCAAAAAGAAGTTAACACAAAATAAAAAGGAAATTAACACAACAGGAGGTGGAGAAAGCAATCCATTATATCTCACTCCTTCAGAGGAAACTGTTGTTAGATTAACAGGGATGCAAAAGCAGTCAGTGGAATCGAAAGTGCACAATCATTTGGGGTATCTGAAAGAAAAAAATATTCCGCGACGCTAGAAACATCCGCAAACGTCTATCGAAACCAACCAGAAGAAGAAATACATACAAGCAATTCTTCGACCAAAAGATCTTTTATCGAAATCATCGTAATTGAATTAGGGCCAATGGTAAATCAGAGATCTCCAAGTATGGAAAAAAAAGACGCAGAGAGATTATCTACATGGATAGTATTGAATCATCTCCTACAACAAATGCAACAACAGCAAACAATGAAACTCCTCTTAACCCTCTGCATGCAAGTCAGAGAGAAAATATCTTCGCAGGAAAATGCCAAACGAATACTTCATCAAAAACACAAACTTACTTACTTACTTTAGGTGGCGCTACAGTCCGGGGCGGACCTGGGCCTCAACCAATACGCCTCTCCAGTTAGCGCGATCTTTGGCTAACTGCCTCCAGTTGCGCAATCCAAGTAGGTTGAGGTCCCCTTCCACTTGTGCGCGCCACCTAAGGCGAGGTCTTCCTCTACTGCGTTGTCCCTCCGGGTTGGAATCGAAGACTCTTCGGGCCGGAGCGTTGGTGTCCATTCGCTCTACATGTCCTAGCCATCTTAGACGACTGATGCGCACTTTTCTGACCAGGTCGATGTCGCTGTACAGCTCGTAGAGTTCGCTGTTAAATCTTCTCCTCCAAAGCCCGTCAACACAAACGGGACCAAAAATCACTCGAAGAACTTTGCGTTCGAAACGACCAAGAAGATCTTCATCCGCTTTTGCTAGGGTCCATGCTTCTGCGCCATAGAGCAGGACAGGGATGATAAGGGTCTTATATAGAGTCTCCTTAGTGTTTCTTGACAAGGCTTTACTAATCAATTGCCGTCTTAGGCCAAAGAAACAGCGGTTGGCAAGTGTAATTCTTCGCTTGATTTCTGCTGAGGTGTCATTATCAGAGTTTACCGCGGAGACGAGGTAGACAAAGTCCCTAACTACCTCAAAATTGTAGCTGTCTATCATGACGTTCGATTCGTCGATGTTGTGTGTCCCTTCTTGTTGACAGCATATATTTTGTTTTACCCTCATTCACCACCAAACCCATTTTTGCCGCTTCTGCACTAATACTTGCAAACGCACCAGTGACAGCTCGCTGTGTTCTGCCAATAATGTCTATGTCATCAGCGTATGCAAGAAGTTGTACAGACTTTTGGAAAATTATGTCCCTCGTGTTGGCTTGTGAGTTTCGCACAATTTTCTCAAGAATGATGTTGAAGAAGTCACATGACAGCGCGTCACCTTACCTAAATCCTTTTTTGACATCAAAGGTCTGGGTGAGATTGTTTTCAACCTTTATGGAGCAGCGAGCGTTCTCCATCGTCATTCTGCACAATCTGGCAAGTTTGGCAGGGATGCCAAAACTAGACATGGCTCTGTATAGCTCGTCTCTATAAATGCTGTCATATGCGGAATTAAAATCAATAAAAAGATGATGAGTATCGATCTGGACTTCTTGGGTTTTCTCCAGGATCTGCCGTAGTGTGAATATTTGATCGGTCGTGGACTTACCGGGCCTAAAACTGGGACCTATCAGATCGTTGACGAATGGTTTCAGGCGCTCACACAGTACAGCAGACATGATCTTATACGCAATGTTCAGGAGACTGATGCCTCTATAGTTGGCGCAGTTTAGGGGGTCTCCTTTCTTGTGGATCGGGCAAACGATGCTGAGGTTCCATTCATCAGGCATACTTTCTTCTGACCAAATCTTGGAGACGAGTTGTGTATGCTTTCCACCAGGTCATCTCCCGCCGCCTTAAACAGCTCGGCAGTTAAGCCGTCCGGTCCAGCAGCCTTGTTGGATTTAAGCTTAGATATTGCTATCCTCACTTCATTTTGGTCAGGTGGACGGAAATCTTGGCTTTCATCGTCCAGGTTGAATGGTTCATTCTGCCTGACAGCGGAATTTGTGTCCTCTTCTCCGTTTAGCAGTCTGCAGAAATGGTTTTTCCATGTCCTCAGCACCGACTGTGACTCTACTACAAGGTTTCCTTGTTCGTCTCTACAGGTCTCTGTTCGGGTCTTTTTGGCACGACACGTTCTTTTTACCTTTTGGTAAAACTTCCGAACATTATTCCTGGAGTAGCACCTCTCTATATCCTAGAGAGGATTAAGGATACGCGATCGGCAAAGGTTCTGGCGGTTTGTTGCATTTGTAGCCGTCCAACGTTAAATCTCCTCACAGTATTTTCTCGTTGTTTTGGCGTCCGGGATATCCGCATCCGTACCTTGGCTACTACAAGGTAGTGGTCCGAGTCAATGTTGGCCGCTCGGTAAGTTCGGACATCTAGAATACTGGAGGAGTGCCTTGCGTCGATCGCAACATGATCAATTTGGTTGACGGTTTGATGATCTGGTGACCGCCAATTTCCTTTGTGGATATTAAGGTGAGGAAACCGTGAACTAGCTATGGTAACATTACGTCCCGCAGCAAAATCAATCAGCCTAAGTCCGTTTGCAGACGTGGTGTCGTGTAGGCTGTGCTTTCCGATTGTGCTACCAAAGAGGTCCTCCTTTCCTATTTTGGTGTTGAAATCACCTAAGACGATTTTAACGTCATATTTAGGGCATTGCTCATATGCTTTATCGAGTAGCTCATAGAAACAATCTTTGTTAGCATCATCTTTATCTTCTGTGGGGGCGTGAGCGCATATAAGGCTGATGTTGGCGAATTTAGCCTTGATGCGGATAGTTGCAAGGCGTTCACTTGTCGAAAGCTCAAGACTTCTTGCCTAAGTCTGCCGCTTACAACGAATCCGCATCCAAATAAACGCTGCTTCTGTTCCCTGTAGCAATCACCGTAGTAGATATCACAGTTTTTCATCTTCCTTTTGCCCGGCCCATCCCATCGCACTTCCTGGATGGCGGTGATATCTGCTTTGTTGCAGTCTAGGGCTTCCGCTAGTTGTTCGGCTGCACGCGGTCTATTCAGGGTTCGAACATTCCACGTGCAGATCCGAACGTCATTGTCCTTATTTCGTTTAGCCGGGTCATCAACAGTAAATTCATCCTTATCCGAGGCTATTGGTCGCTTCGTAACAAACATTTTTTCCGCGGTAGGATTGTTAGCCCCACGCACAACCCCCAACCTGGAGGACCAGGCCCTTTCTGCGACCCCTTGGACAAAAAGAGCCGGAATATTCCGTAGTCAGTAACCCGCTGCGGGGATGTGAGAGCTGCCGTTGACCCATTAAGGGCTCTTCCGCCACCATCTCTATTTCAACACCCTGACTAGTGTTGAAAATTCTCAATGACCTCAGCTCCAAATACGTCGAAGTAGCTCATTAAGGTAGCTGCCATGTTGACTGTTGACGCCACCGTTGATTCAACCATGTGAATTCATCCGTCGTACGTCCTTTTTCTGAGGGGCTCATGTTAGACTTCTGAGACTCGAGCAGACAGTCAACTCCGACAGAGCATTATAGTGTTGCTTTATTTTCTGCTTTATCAACAATCGCACTTATAAGTTCAGCAAGTCAAGTCCGGATGGACATAGACCAGTACCCGGTGGTGACCACGGGGAGGTAAAATAAGCACAATTGATGAGTGTGAGATAGTTGCGACACTGGACATCGCCAGGTTGATGCCAATCAGATGCCCATCCCTATTCACACAACATCCAACCACCCCATCAAAAACACAAAACTTGGTAGAAATGCAAATGCAAATGAACAAGCAGTTTCATGATGAGAAGATGAATAAACTCGAGGAATTCATTGCTGTAAATAAAGATGTAGCTGCTGCTTTGAAATGAAATTATCGTGCATCTGAAAAACTTTCTGATATCAAAAAAACAAGATTGATCTTCTGAAAAATTACTTCGAATAAGAAACAGCCGATCATTCAAAGAAAGAGGCTCATCGAAAGATTATGCAACATGAGGAAATGCTTGTTATGAGGAAAAATGAAATTAAACACAAGATGTTCTTGTTGGAAGAACAAAGATCGCAGCAAATCTTCGGAGGCTCGTAAGCTTTCGTCCAAATACATACTTACATGTGTATGTGTATTTACTTTGAATAAGTGTTTTTAGATTTCCTTACCTGAAAGGTACTGAATTGAATGTTCCTTCTTTTGTTTAATACTTTTGTACCTTTATGTTAAAAATTACAAACTATGAATTTTGTTTAATTAAATTTTATTTAGTTTTAATCAGGATATTTTTTTTCGAAAAGTGTGTCTTTTCTGTCGAAAACTATCCTTTAGCTGATTTCTTATTTCAACAGCTTGGTTGAACCTTGCACCAGCCGGGATTTCAACCGAATCTTCGGGGTCATTCTCACTTTTGTGTTCATTGGGAGGGGTGGAACCTTCACTCTCGGGAACTTTAAAGTGTGTGCAAATGTTGTGTAACGCACAACAAACATTTACAATTTGGGAAGCCTTTCTGGGATCATAATGTGGTGTTCTGTCCTGCAAAAGACATCGGAATCGGTTTTTTAAAACACCAATTGTTCTCTCTATAATATTTCTGTATTTTATGTGCATATTGTTATACCGTCTTTCAGCACTCTGGGGGACCGCATTTCTGTACGGTGTCATATGAAAAGGTTCCAATCCGTAACCAGAATCCCCTAACAACCACGAATTTCTCATTCCATTACGGTATTCTCTTTCCTTGTAAGATTGAACGCTACTTACATTCCCCGCAGCAGAATCGTGGCAGGATCCTGGATGTGTTGAATCTACTGCGATAATGCGCACTAGGTTGTCCCAAACCTAGAAATAAAAAGAAGGTAAGAGGTTGGTGTATACATTAACTTCAAAGTTTTGGTAACTTAAAACCATCACGTTAAGACTAAAATATTGCTTACGGCAATAAAACAAATGCTTATCTATTACAGGTTGCACTACTTTTACATGCGTACCATCTACGCACCCAATGATGCCTGGAAAAAAATCCTTTTGGCCCTTTGGAAGCCTTCTTCGGATTTTTCAATTTGATTCCACTTAGAACATAAATGATCTTCAGCGAAGTTGACAAACTCCTGCAAAACTTTGTTGAAAGTTGATCTTTCCATACCTATGTGGAAATCATTTCCAACTCCTCGTTGATACCCGCCTTGAGCAAAGAATCTGAGACAAGCAGGTAATTTGGCCATTGGAGTAAGGGTTGAACTAGTCTGCCAGAGATTTCGCGTTTCATCTAGAATGTATCTAAATGATTCCCTATAAACCTTTAAGGAGTAGATAATATCAATATTTATATATAAATATGAGTCTTGAACACGAAAAAGAAAAGATCATACATATACATATATGCGTTTCCATCTCTAAAGGATTTGAATTGTCCCTCAACTTTCTTAGATACCTTCGCGTAGCAAGGAAAATTCTTTGTCTTTCTCTGGTCTCTTCTTCTTCAAGTAAAAGCAAAACTGATATATCCATATTCTAAAAAAAAGAAAATAAGAACCGGCCGGCGGACACAAGTTTATTTAATCTACATTAAAACACATATCTAATAACACAGAACTTTTTGTTCTTAATATAACTTACCATTAAAACTCAATTGAATCACTTACAAAACAGCAAATTACTTTCATAAAAGCTTAATGAGCAAGTAATGTAATATTTTTGCATAAAACATGAAATTTTAAGATTGAATACATGAACAGCTGATTTCGAAAATGTTTTGTTGTTCTTAAGTTGGCAGAACTTAAAAGTAAATCTGAATGGAAATCAGAACAGGCGTTTTCAATCCGTACGGATCAAATTTTCGCTTCCGTTTTCAAATTCGATCGAATATCAGAACAGCCACAATAATGGCATAAATGTAGCTTCAAAATAATTCCAGAATCAATTTTATATCACACTGTTGTTGTTTTATTTATATTTCTTTTCCTATTGTTCTTATCTGGTCACCCTATATAACAACCTCCTAGTTTTTACTTACCAAAAGTCATCGCAAAGATATTTGAATGTTGACAGATGACCTTATATGAAAGTTTTTTTGATGAATAGATACGCATTCCAAATTCTCGTTAGCGATATATCAATACAAATTTATATGTTGTTGTATACTCGTACAATTACATTAAAAACAGGGCCAAATTTCCACAGATTTTAATTTCGATGAATAATTCTCGTGTGTGCAATAAGGTTTTTCTACAACACGGTTTTCGAACAGGTATGTAGAAATGTACAGTTTGGCTCTTCAATTTCCTAGGAAACTAATATCGACAAGGCGAGTAGATGCCGCCTTCAAGTAAGGTGGTCTGCTTCTCCAGATAAACTATTTTTTTGCAAATACCTGGTACGCTATCATATTTGGGTATTTGCTCAATAAAAACCAAATATGAAATTTGATAAAAATCGTTAGAACCGTTTTGGAAAAAATCGATTTTTTCCAAAATCAGCAATTAGTAAAACAACGTTAATTTTGGAGTTTGTATGACAGTAGTGCCTTAGACTGTATGACATACAGGCAGGCATAAGTGTAGGTTTCCTGTGAAACCTAAAGACGAGTATGAAATGAAGATGGTCATTATGCCTTGGAATACAATTTATTTCAGGTATACGAACGTCTTAAATGGGAGTGGGTCGGACAAAAGTATGCTTACTGGGTAATAGATGGACACAACTTTTAACAAATTGGGTTCTTTTAAACATGAGGAGAATAGTAGAAAAGATGTAGAGACAACATTCAACAGTTTGTTAGCAGCTAGATACAAAAAATTAATACAGAGAGACGAGTGGAAACACCAGAAGTAGGCTTTTGCCCGCGCAACAAATCAAATCATCAAAGTGTTTTTTTTCATTTCATTACAATTTCTTTAAATTATTAAATTACTAAACAAATTGTAACTATGTAGTAGATATCAAGTGATAATTTGAATTCTATACACTTTTAAAATTGTTCAATTCATTCGAAGTTTATAATAATAATAACACCAACGTCTTCATGTGCTGTTTTAACTACGCTTAAGATGTGTACTCCGAATGTAGTTAAAGGCAGCAAATACTTATATTCTGCTACCACTGCCAGCCTTACACTTACATAGGTACTGTAAACTTTGATTAGCATTACCATTTCAAGTCGCTATTGATTGAGAGGGTAATGAATGTTGATTCATTTGCGTATCCTTGTTTCCCACCTCCTTTTTCCAACACAAGGAAAGCAAATATAAACATCCTCACAATTTACACCGCTGGCATCAAAGCACGAGCGTTAAAAGCCATCATCATCTTAATACATGCGTAACTCTAATTAGAAATGTAAGTATCCTTGGTATACTTTGATCGTTCAATTAAGATAATAAAAAAAAGTAGAATTTAATTCTAATTAAAATTCAATGATTTTAGTTGTTTTTTCACTAAATCCCTCGACAAATGAAGAATATACGTATTTGCCTTACGGGCTAGAAGGTGAATATCTTAAATTCAACTTGAAAATTTTAAGGAAGGATACAATTTTCTTTTCTAATTGAACTGAGGAACAAATTATCCCTTAAAGTGTCAAACTCGAAAATGGGGCAATCCAAAAACGTTTTGCGCGCTAAGTCAAGCAAGTTTTGCTCCCTTAAATTATTAAAACATTTATTTAGAGGAAAATAAATCGCCGTCAGCGGCTAAACTTTAATTGGAATTCCGTAAATGGTAATAAGAAAACTTGCTTTGACTGAATCTGATTTCATGGGCAATTACGGGATTGGGAGTAAGAGCTGAAAGAGTTGATTTTGACACGTTCCTTGGAGAGAATTGAATGAGGAAATTTCTAAAGGTATAAGTTGGAAAATGGCCACCCATTTCTGTCTTTCCATTCATTCCATTCGCCTTCTTCAAAACGAGGTATTTTTTTTCCATGTAGTATGTTATCGACTTTTGTACAATATAAGGCGTCTCTACACCACCAATTTGAATGGTTCTTAGGCAGAGATGTAGCCTATACCGACCGGCAAAATCGTGCCCATTCTAAATCGAAGAAAGCTCCACCGATGGTATTACTGTGTGCTCAGACTCAGACCGGGTGCGCCCGAATGTCATCCAAATATTTAATACATTCTCTGACATCCAATATAAAGGGTTTTTCAATAGGAATATAACAATTTTGTATTTTAATACAAAAACACTCTTAAACTTTTTTTATGACCTGTTAATGTCGAAACGTCACACAATGTTTATATCTTTGTCAAGGTGAAGTTGACAAACGAGCAACGTTTGGAAATTTTCAAAAATTACTACCGTAATTTTGAATCGGTGGTCGCAACTTTAAGAGCGCTCACTCCAATTTTCGGTCGTAATAATTGTCCCACCAGACAGGCTGTGGGTGCTATAGTGGATAAATTCACTATTGAATATTCCTGTGCATTGCCAGTGAGACAACGCACCGGTCGAAGTAACGAAAATATCACAGCCCTAAGTGCTTCAGTTCTAAATAAGCCAAATCAGTCGATTCCATGCCGTTCACAGGAATTGGGAATCTATTAGTCCACATTGTGGCGAATTTTGCGTAAAGATCTTGACCTATAACCTTAGAAGACCGTGTGGTGTGAATTTCATGCCGGAGGTGTGATTGGACCGTATTTTTTCGTTGATGAAAATGATCGCCATGTTAAGGTCAATGGAGTTCGCTATCGTGCCATGTTCGAAGACTATTTTTAGCCTGAATTGGATGGACGTAACATCAGTGATATGTGGTTCCAACAAGATAGTGCCGCATGCCACACAGCTGGTCAAACAATTGATCTATTGAAGGGGAAGTTCGATAATCGTGCCACATCGAGAAATGGTCCAGCCGAATGGCCAGCTCGCTCATGCGATTTAATGCCGATGGATTTATTTTTATGGCGTTACGTTAAGTCGTTGGTTTATGCCAACAAGCCAATAATGTTAGAGGAGTTCAGGAACAATATCGAACGCGAAATTGCCAACGTTCCGGCCGATATGTGTGGAAGAGTGGTGGAAAATTGGCTCTAGAGAATCGCGTCATATAAACGAGATCCAATTCCATACTTAAATGTAATAGGGGTACTACATCTGGAATAAATTTCAGCCAGATATCCCAATTATGTAAATCTATTTAAATAGAAATTTACTATGTCCTTATTGAAAACCCTGTACTAGTAGTTAGCATACGATATTTGAATGCTTATTGCTGTCCGTGAATCAGTCAAACGCTTGTAAATTTTTAACCATTTGAACTAGAGTAGTGAAATTTTGCAGTGGAAGAATTGTAAAAAGTGTAAAATATATCTTAGTGAGGGGGTTTTTGGGGGTATAATGTACTCCATACACATAATGTATACTAAAACTATATTTTTACACTCCACCATAAAGTACATTTTACACTCCAGTATTTCCAAGTTTCTTAAACAAAAAAACTCAAAAACGAGGTCCTTGACGATAAATTTTTGTCCGGTTAGATTTTATCTAAAGCTAGTTAAAGTTGACTCGATTGAGCATTCCATTGCCAGAAAAGCCGTATCGTAGCTACAATGGTGCTTTCAATTTGAGGTATGTCCGGATATTATTGATAGTAGCGATACTGGTCTATACGATTTTTTATCGTTTGGAGATTTTCCCAGTTTCGGAACCATTATAACATCTGCAACTTTCCATTGATTTGGAACGAATAATAATCTATGGGAAGAATTTATTAAATAAAGGTTATTAAATTATAGCCAGGGGCTTTATTATTTTCTATTGTCTGGCAAAGTTCGGTAAACGACATTGTTTTTTCTGGCGATTTCATTTGGGGTTTTTAGTACTTTGTGCCTTTTTCGGCTGCTAATCCTTCAAGATAAGAAGAAGTTTCCCGGTTTCTTAGATCTTGGATCGCTTTTTTTATTGTTTTAGTAGATCGAATATGATTTATGTTGGATTTGTTGTCATATTTTGCGTGCTGCACTCTGAATGGATTCAATAAATTTGCCGAGTTCATCTTTTATTTCGAATGGTGTTTTAAGCTATGCAATTATGACAATATTTTGTTCGTACACATTTTTAAAGCCGTCCCAGTTTGTGTTGTTGCTAGTTAATCTTGGCGTACCTTCTATTTTCTTTAGTCGGTCACTTATTGTCGAAATTACCGGTGAGTGATCTGAGGAGAGATTAAAGCTTTCCTCTTTTTCCCAAAATTTTGTAGATACTCCCTTTGCTACGAAGAAATCTATTAAGTAAGGTGTTTTTGCTGCATCGGAGGGCCAATATGTCGGTTTCCCCGTCGCAATGAAATCAACCCCGATTTATATGCTGGCTTCGTACAGAAGTCTGCCTTTCCGTGAATTGGATCTTGAACCCCAAAAGGTGTGTTTTGCATTGAAATCGGCACTAATAATGAAATCCGGTCCGAGCGCGTCGAAGAGACGTACAAAGACGTTACTTTTAAACGTGCATTTTACCCACCCATTTTACTTGTTTTCTTTTTGTGGCTTAATTTTGGGTGAAAAGCCGGCTTTTCATTTTTTAAAGCAATTGGTTTCGCGTGCTAGCTCTTCTTCGTCCGTGTCCGAACTCGCTGCCCGGGAAGGTATAACTTTGCGGTTGTTTTGAGTTCAGTTCAGTTCAAGTTCTTTAAAACCATGTTTCTCACTTTTAGAACATATATCTACCTCTTTCTTAAGCTCTGGGTAGAGTAGATCTATTTCATTGAGCTTAATAAGGAGTTCGTTGTTTTCCCCTTAAAGCTTTTATATTTCACTGAGTCCAATTTCTCGTCCACTTGCACTTCCGGTGGACCTAGATTCCCGGAGACATTTGTTCTTGATGGTGGAAACCGAGATACCCTTGAATTTCACGTAATAATTTGTTCTCTCCAGAATCCGTAAAACCTTCCTCCGAAGAGGGCGAATTTTCCAGTGAACCTGGGCTGCCACCTGGGGTATTAAATCCTTTTGTTTTACTCATTGCATTTTTTGTATACACTTTACGCCCGGTATAGGGAGGGTGGATTTTAATCGCCTCTTACGAAAGACATGCCTACTTCGGATATATTCTAACCCCTACCCGAAGGGCGATTTTATTAAAATCAGCTCTGTGGTTTTTGAGTTAGGCATATGGGAAAAATAATTCGAAAATGTTTTAAACACCTTCCCATATCGCACTCCCATTCTATTCGATTTCGATCAATTTCAAGAGGAACTACTAACTACATACTCGTATCAGTCTAAGTCTACATGCCAAATATTATTGAAATCCGGGATTTTTGAAATCCCGGCCCCACATTTCACTTACAATCGAACCGATACAGACAGTTTCACTCGAACATGAATATGAAAGAGATTTTATCAAAATGTCCCTTTCAAGTATGACCATAGCTTCCTCTTTTTCTGCGAATTAATGAGATAGAAAAATAAAAATACAGTTGAAAATACAGTGAAAATCGCGCGAGGCTTGAATTGTTCTTGACAAATTTCTTTACCATTATTTTTACTTATTTAAATATTGGTCAGTAAACGTTTTAATAAATGGGGTTTTCTTTTATTTTAAGATAAGCTTAATTTGAGTGTTCTGAGTGCATGTGGAATATTACAGGAAACTATATTTGAAATATACTCGGGGAGTTAATATATCAGAGCTGGGTTTTTGAATCAATGTCAGAGTCGAGTTCGGTTGACATGCTCTGTCGGACTCAAACATTCGAATTCCTTGTCGTGGATTCGACGAAGAACATACAATCTTAACATTGTATGTATTTTTCGAAAATGGCTGAACTTTTTCGATTAAAATTCATATTTGATATAATATTAATATTGGTTCAAGACTGCATAATGCTCCGCACAGTCTCACTGTACCAAACATGGAGAGTATTTGCTAAGATCAGCAAATAGCCCTTGGCACCGAAGATGATCTCAACACCATGATCAGGAATATGGAGCAAACATCCAGCATGTGCACTGAAATTAAATACATAAAATCGACTCAGCATTCCATCACGTACCTCCCTAGATGTCCATGGCTACGCATCAATATCAACAAAAGCATCGATGTCACTTTTTCAGTACACTTCATTCGGCACACTGCATGCAACGCAGTTAGTTTTAAGTTGAATAAAATAAACAAAATAAATAAAATAAATTAAAATACAGAAATCCGGCGGGTTTTTCATTATTTAACTGGCGACGAGGATAAAAAAAACAAAAAAAAATTTAAAAGAATTTAAAAGAAAAGCAGTAAAAGAAAACAACGAGGAAAGCAGTGAAGGAGACAACGAGGATCAACAAAAACTCGGTACATATTTATGTTTTAAGTTACTTTAAGTTTTAATTACTTTGAGATTGTGAAAATAAAAGTGTTAGCTAAGAGAAATTTTTAAACAAGTGATAGGTGAATTAGTGATTGTTTTCATTATAAAATATAAGTTAACACATGACTCAAGTGCAGTAACCTTCATATCCAGTCATTACCCGGGACATCGTCATCGGTTGTTTAGTTGCTTATTGTTATCTATCAAATAAAGTTGTTTTTTTTTTTTTTATTAAAATTCATTCACTGCTTTTAACTTATATAAATGGATCAAGCCACACATCACTTACCACATTTTATTGCACAAGTGAAAAATGTTATCACCCATTTGGCTAATTTTGATAGGAACAGCAAAAAATGCTTTCTTTGTTTTATATTAAAAACAAGTGCATAGGGCAAACAAGACAAACAATACACAGACAAGGATTGGTTGACGATTGGCCAGAAATCAAAGCTACCCTAATAAAAAACTACGGGAAAACGGAGAGTAGTATGTCGCTTAAGACAAAACTTAAATTGTGCATAATGTCGTCTACAATCGAAAAATATTATTTTGAATTAAACAATCTAGCTAATAGAGTCCATAACGGAATTTTGACGCACGGTGACAATACATTTAACGCCAACGAAGTCAACTCTATTGCCTTGGAAGTTTTCAAAGAAAATCTCCCAGAACCTACAGAAACGATGATTTTTTTCTCGTGATCCCGAGAAACTAGAAGATAAAAATAATTCTACAGGCGCGACACCAGATCTACACGTTATTTGGCCCAATGATGAACCAATTTTCGAGGTTAGGTAATGCAAATAGGAACACGAATGTGAGTCTAGATTTCTTAAATCAACAAGA
Source organism: Pocota personata (assembly GCA_963082735.1). Classification (NCBI taxonomy): domain Eukaryota; kingdom Metazoa; phylum Arthropoda; class Insecta; order Diptera; family Syrphidae; genus Pocota; species Pocota personata. The sequence goes on along the minus strand of OY720430.1, from coordinate 97,050,395 downwards.
AATGAGAAAGGAGAGAAATAATTCAGCAGTTGGAATCGGAATAGAAATTAAAATCAAAATACAAGTTATAATAATAATTGTAATAACACAGTAATTAGTCCAGAATTAAGAAAGGAGGAAAATAATTCAGGCAATTGGAATAGGAATAGATATATTTATAAATCAAAATGCAAATAGTAATACTTATGGTAGCAATAATTTCAGTAACTCAGAAACAAGATATAATATTTATAAAAGATCTGAAAACTTAAGCAGGAATATGAATATACGTAACAATAATAATCAGAACTTTAATAGAACAACTCCCAGAGAAATAGGAAACTATTCTTGATATTCTAGAAGGAATAATAATAGGAATTCCTGCGGTGCGCAAGCCCTAATGGACATAGGCAATTCGTTTTTTCAGAAACAGCCCAGGGATGTCCAAAATGACATGGAAATCCAAAATGACATGAGACCACTTTATTTTATGATATAATAGATACAGGAGCCGAATTTAGTACAATCAACGTTAATGTATGTCATCCCAAGTGGAAAACTGATGTAGCAGTACCTGTAAGGGCAATGGAAAGAGTTTTTTTTTATAAATAGGTTGTGTAAAATACCAACTTTTCATGAGTTCAGCGAAAGTGAGGATAATTTTTGTGAGTTCTTAGAGTACAAATTACAAAACAATTTTGATCGTATAATAAGAAATAATATTTTAAGAAGTTTAAACGCGATCATCGACTATCCAAATAAACAATTAAAAACAAATAAGGCGATTATACGGTTATATTTTAATAAAGAAGATGAAAAATATGACAATGAAACTTATAAGTATAATGCGATAGAAATCTTTCATACTGAGATAAAGGAAACCAACCTAGTTGATTTTATTAATACAAAACGTCTAAGTAATTATAAGAAAGAGTTATTCCATAGTGTTATCAAACAAAATGAAAATGTGAATTACCTACAAAACAGCGATTTGACGTTCACGAAGTTAAACATCGTATTGTAACAAAACATGAATTAAATCTGTACTCTAAATTGTACAGATACCCACAAGTCCAACGGGACGAGGTTAATAGACAAATTGAGGAAAACTTCAATCAGGGTGTAATAAAAGAATCAAACAGTTCTTATAATAGCCCAATTTAGGTTATCCTCAAGAAAATAGACGCATCGGGCAAGCAAAATTGGCGCATCGAAATCGACTATCGTAAGCTCAATAAGATTACGGTGGAAGATCGATTTCCTATTCCAAATATTGAAAAGATATTTGTCAAATTAGGAAGATGACAGTACTTTAGTACATTGAATCTCGCTAAGGGCTTTTACCAAATTGAGATGCACCCTAGCGATAGACGCAAAACTGCGTTTTCCACCGCTAATGGATATTACGAATTTATTCGTATGCATTTTGGCCTACGTAATGCTCCCGCTACATTTCAACGACTTATTAACAGTGTATTGAAAGAATATATTGGGAAAATATGTCTTGTCTATCTGGATGACATCCTAATTTTTTCAACTGGTAGCGAAGAACACATTGAATCACTAACTGTAATACAATTAGAAAAATGTAGCTTCCTTCAAAGAGAAACCGGTTTTTTTAGGACATGTCAGCACTACTGAAGGTATTAAGACGAACCCAAGAAAAGTAGAAGCAATTGAAAAAAATAAGGCTTCCAGAAACTCAAAAGGAAATAAAGTCGTTTTTAGGCATCACATGATATTATAGGTATTTTATAAAGGATTATTCTAAAATAGCTTACAATCTCACAAGGAATCTCAAGAAGAATGCAAAGGTTAATACGAAGGGTAGAGACTATATAAAAGCTTTTAACAAACTTAAGTAACTCATAAAAAACGACCTAGATTATTAAGAGCAGTCTTAATGCAAAATAATAGGGCAATTAGTTATGCAAGTCGCTCTCTTAATGGTCCGAACAGCGATATAATACCATTGAGAAATAGCTTTTGGCCATGGTTTGGGCCAAAAAGTACTTTAGGCTATATTTATTCGGAAGAAGATTTACGACTAAAACGGATCATAGGCCTTTGGTATGGCTAAATTCTTTAAAAGAACCCAATAGCAAACTCCAACGTTCGAAGATCAAATTAAACTAATTAATTTAATTTGATTTTGACGTGGAATTTATTAAGGGCAAGGGAAATATAGTAGCCGATGGTTTGAGTAGAATTATTTACGAGCGAACTATTAACGAAAATGAAGTATTTATTAACCTTATTGAACTCTTTGTCTCGGACACAGATAGTACAGACTTTATTCCTATTACAGAAAAAGCATTAGACTTATTTAAGAATCAGATTATATTAGAAACAGGCGTCAAGCAATCCATTACTATGAAAATATTATTTAAAAAAGTTGGAAATATCATAAAAATAGCTCCACAGAGTAACTTAGTGAACATATGGAAAATATCTTACCAGAGAAAGGTTTAATGGCTCTATTGTCCAGACACGCAATTATGAGTATTTTTAAAATTTCAGGAAAACTAGAGACAGTTTTTTGCCAAAAATAAAAATTTAAAAGTTTTAAAATCCAATACACTTCTTAAGGATGTTGTTTATAAAGCAAAGATACTAACGATTATAGAAATAGAGCACCTCAGTAATAATCACTGAGGGATTAATGAAGTATTTGCAGAACTAAAAAACAAATACTACTACCCCAACATTCAAAAAGAAATAAATAAATTCATAAACAACTGTGAAATCTGTAATATGGCCAAGTTCGATAAGCGTCCCATTAAACACAAGTTTAACCTTACCGAAACTCCTAAGAAACATAGACTTATGGTTTCCACAGAGAAATATTATGTATTTGACAACTATAGATAAACTAACAAAATACGCAACTGCACATCCATTAAAAGACAAGTCATGCGTATCAATCCTGGAAGCACTTAAATTCAGCTTTCAATACCTAGGAAAGCCAACTCGATAGTTACCGATAACGAATTAGGTACTACCATAGGTAATAAACTACCCAGATGTCGGACGCCCATATAAAAAAATTAAGCATATTTTTGTCCTGGCAGACAAAGAGCTTTCAGAATAAGTACCACAAATAAAGATTTTTCTTTTTCCTCACTCCGTTCGCTCTTGTGGGAAAAGTTATTTTTCTCATCGTGTGTTGTGACATGGAAACGAACGAGGTGATGAAGTGTAAAGGGGTATGCGGGAAGGGGCATGAAGATGCATGAGTCATGACGGAGTGATTTCCATACCACCGCAGCAAAAGAATAAATTTTCATGAATGGAAGTTTTGTAAACGCGTATGCGTTGTATATGAAGAGAAGGTTTGAGAGATTTTGCTCGAATATCAATCATTTAGATTTTCAGGTTAATTACTAACATACATATATATTATATACATATACTAAAAAATTAAAAGGCATAAGAAAATTGTCTCCAACCAACGAAGTGCGCAATTGCTCACTGTTCTATTAGCAAAAATGAATTGTCTGATGGAAAATTATTTAAATTTCCTAAAAAAGGAACAGTTAAATACGATGAATGGCTAGCTTTAACAGAGGAGTCTCGGGAACACATAAAAAGCCTTAAAACGCCCTATATATGCAGCAAACATTTTAAGAATGCCTTCATAGGAAAGAAATATTTAAAAAATAAAAAGCTTACCCTTCTCTCTTGTTAAAACGAAGTGTTGCTATATCTGATGACGAGTTCATTTGTCTTGATCCAACGGGATCTAAGGTTACATATGAAAACTGCAATAAATTAGTACTGGATTTGAATGATATTACAGTAGAAGAACTAAACTTGTCTTCAAAAAGGTTATCAAGAAAAAGATTCAATGATAACGTTGAATTTACTTGCGCCAACTGTGAGACTCATATAAAAAGGCAATCTATTTATATTAAAAGAATTGAGAGGCTTAAGAAATTGAACAGTAAAAGGAAATCGCAAATCGAAAATAAATTTGCTGCAGAGAATTCATCGTTTAAAAGAAAAAAAAAGCTGCCAGTGTGTGAAAAGCAGAGTATCCAAGAGAAAATTGATTTATTGCTTGGTATTGATCAAAATACTAAGACATTTTCCAAGCTCATTCTATCTGAGAGTACAAAAAATACACCGAAGAGGAGAAGTGGATTTCGCAGTGCATTTTTTTTCCGTTCGTCTTCCGGATACAACTTTTTACGGGATCAGCTTGGACTACACTTGCCGCACCCGTCTTCATTACATAGGTGGATTAAGATTAAAAGTCTGTCACCTGGAATAATTAGAAATGTTCTAGAGGAAATAAAGAAAATAACTTCGACATTATCACCAAAAGGAAAAGAAGTCGTGATTATCAAAGATCTAATATATGCGCTAAGGCTGTGTGTGTTTTTATGATTCGGAAATTTCAAGCAAGTTTTATATCATGTCGTTTGTCCAAGCAATATACTGTAATATGCGAGCTACGGCTCGAGTAGATAAAACAATTATTCTGTGAAATTATTTCTTTATTTTCTACTCTATAGAACAATTCAAGTTCACACTATACTATTCTTCGCAAATTCTTTTCTTACAATGTCTCTTTCCTCTCAAATCACTTTATCTCCTTTCAATTACTTAATTCACAAATCCAAACTAATTACTTTTTCTTGTTCACTCTCAACTTTCAATTTATCACCAAATTACAACTCCGCCCATTATCACTTTTCCAATCTCTTCGCCACGGTTCTAAACCAACTGTCTTTTTTTGATCGCCATCTGTCCTTATATAGCAGAAGTTTCTGATAGCCAGAAACTTCTAGCAAATTCTTCGACCACTGGAACAAGAGAAATAATTCTTGCAGTTATAATTCCCTTTTATCCCTAATATTATTCGTCTCTTTCGTTGACATGAGCTGTGGAGACTTCGTCCCAGACACGAACCTCGAATGAAAGGACAGTTTGAACCAAAATTCTGCCAGAATGGAAAGTCACTTCGGAATTTGCTGCATAGACATAGGAGCGTAGTTATTATTATGCTACAATACCTATGAAACAACTTGAGATTGAGGTATATAATTGTCTTAATATATGCGCGGAGCTATTTGCTGTGATCAAGGACCCACAAATCGTAGTTTATATAGTAAACTTAATCCAAATGAAAAAAACTTTAACTTTAAGAAATGAAGGATTATATATTAAACATCGAACCCATAAACGCAAGAAATAGATCATTTTGTTTCAAGGGCTTGGCCTTAACTATAGAAAGCGTTTTAAGAATAAGAGACACATTATTCATGGATCATGGTTGGTTAGTTGGTTGGTTTAAGAGGGTGAGCTTATGCTCTTCACTTAGGCCTCTATTGGGCCCGTTGTGTTCTTCTCATCTATGTAACTATAGGGAATAGTGCTGTGCTTTGGGAATTATGTGTTGAGAGGATTTAGGTCTAGGGATCATGGGTAGTATTAACGGGAAACTATATCGTATAGTGATCGGGGAATCGAAGTGTTCGTCTGGCGAACTTCAATATATCCCCGATTTCTTTTTTACTGAGGTGTGTAATATCCGGAATCCTTGGAGATCCCAAAATTTTCAGTCATAGCCTCGCTGTAGCAGGGCAGCGGCATAGGAAGTGTTCTATATCTTCCTCCTCCCCCTCACAGTTGGCACAGATTGTTGCATCAGATTTCCCGAGTCTGAATCAATATTTGTTGTGATTGATGTGCCCTGTTAAAAGTCCCACCATCAATCTCAATTGTGTTCTGCTTGAGTTAAGAGCTCTTTTTGCTGTGTTGTTACTCGGTTTAGTTATTACAGATCTAGCTACTTTGCACGTGTCTATATTCGTTAAGTAGTTATTGAACTCTTATCGTATCTTTTCATTGATTATTGTGTTATGAGCTAGGGGCAGGCCACGGAGGCATCTTCAATGTGGGTGAAGGGGACGGTGGCACGCACGTGGTTGCACGGCTTAACTCATCGGACGGGACTGGTTCTTGTCTCCCATCACTCTCACACCACCTGCTCAAACACAAAAAATATCGTGCCATATGTGTATTGAAAAAGAACCTAACAGAGAAGAGAAAAGCTAACCTATGTAATTAGACCACGGACGGACTTAAAAAAGATAGGAAAGAAGACAGGAGAAGAAGAAGAAGCTCAAGGGCTTATGCCCATATCCTGGAGAAAGAAGGGTATGCCAGATCTAACCTAAACCTAACTATTCTAATCTAAACCTAATCTACTCTAAAAACTTACGATAAGCCCTAACCTATACCTAAACTAACTTATAACTACCTATTCTAGCCCTATACTACGGCATCTGTATCCCCTAGTCTCTCCCGGATGTGGGTTCGTCTCGTCCCAGAGACGTGCCAGGTGTTGATGGCACCGGCATGGCCAACCCACCCTTGTGTCTGGAAGGCACAACTTTCGCCATCTCCTTGGCCAATAATCACTGGAGATGGCCCCTAATGCCTCAATCCAGCCACTACTTTCTAATGTCCTGTACCTAAAGTGCGTAAGGTCGTCACGTACGGTCTTTATCATGTCAGTGTAGTTGTTCAGTCAGGTCATCGTCGCGCCTGATAAACGAAAGGACGGCCTTCGCATTCCCCCACACACCATCACCGCACAAGGGAAATTATATGCCCATCATTTTCAAATAACCACTTAAATTAAATCTGTACATTTGAGTTTATTCAGGTGGAAAAATAATATTCTATCAAAAAAAATCAATTAAAGCCAACCTATCCTAATCAAAGCCAATTCTCCCCTTAGCATTACTCCATATAAAAAAATATTCACAAAAAAGATTGATTACTCACGTTTTTGTCATCCCCCATTGTCCTGCCGTCAGCACAAAAAGAGATCCCAGTTGCTGAAGTTTCAGCTGAAATATCGCGGGCACAAAACCAATGCTAAATGCAGAATCACTTCACACCTAACCTTAGCTTTAAAATATTTAAAATATAAAAAAAAAAATGTAAGCTACACTTCGTAAGTAGGGCACTTCACTCATATTTTTGTTTTTTTTATTTTATCACACAAAAAAAATGTTGTTCCTTGGTTGTATTCAGCTTCTGCTGCGGCTTTAATGTCACTGTATCTCTAGGGCGGAGCACCTCTGTTCAGTGTTGAGTGGCCTTTGTTCCCTTGCGGTCTTTTGCACCCCGCTGAGAGAATACCGATAGACCAATTCGCCGGTTTGACTTGCCGTCTCCGCTGGCCGTTGTTTGCGGACAAAAAAAAACCGGGACCTATCAAAAAAAAAATCTCTGCAGAGGCTTGGGTGTAGCGGCTCGACCCAAGTCCTGGAAATTCCACCAAAAGGTACACCGATTAAATTATCTGTCTCGTCGAAATCGATTTTTATACATATGTACATACCTCTGCTATTTCTTTCCCAGTATGTCTTCTTCACGAAGGATTCTATTTCCCCCCGAATCTTTCCTTTCTGCCTACTGTCTAGAGAAATTATTATTATTACCTCTTTTTTCTAGCATGACTAATTACTTTAACTTACCCGAACAGATCTAAAACAAATTGCTTTCCTTTGTTTTGTGTGTCACTGTATTCTAGACTTTTCACTATCTCTATAGTTGGTGCATCGATCGTCCTCGTTTGAATTAATCAAAAAAGTAATCAACGGTCGATGCTCTTTTGCCCTAGTTTCCTACCTTCTTAATTTTTTTTTTCTCTTTATCATGGTCACTGTGTTACTTCTTCAATTTCATTCGTTGCTTATATTTCTCTTCGTCCATTAATGTTACCTATGTCTCCCTCTTTGTCCATGTCGGTCGTCCTTATCAACATCCATATTGCTTTCGGAACATTGGAAAAGGGAAATTCCCTTTGCCAATATCCTTCGTCAAGATGGTAATACTTAGATATAACACTTTAATATATTAATACATTTACCTAAATTCGAGCAATATAATAACACAATATACCTTACATTAATATAACTAACCTACCCTAATTAACCCAACATCTATTTACTATGTCAATACTCGAGAACTTACTACAAACAGAACGTATAACACTTTTAAATAGAGATCTTTTCCATTTCCCTTCGATTTTTCGATTGAGGTTTTCCTTCGTCCAATTTTAGCTTAGCTGTGTGCGAACAGGACCACTAGCGTGTTCGTTTCTGTCAAATAAGTCAATTTTATCGTTGCCGTCAATCTGTTCTCCGCGCTTGTTCTTTTTTTCCGAGTTTTATTCAAATTTATAGTGCTTTTTTTTTTTTTTTTTTTGTATTTCCTTTTTTTATTTGCACTACGGGTTTAGTTCGGTACGTGCATTCTAACTTCGTCGGTATTTTCTGTGGATACGGAGATCCACATTGTTTTGGTGGTTTTTCTGTGGATACGGAGATCCACATTGTTTTAGTGCGGTGATTAGGACGATCGCATCGTTGGACGTCTTGCACTGGTGGCAGCCGAGGATTCTTGTGCCCAGACTCCACCATGGATGTGGATCTGCTGCCTCCGCTTTGGTCGGTGTTCGAGGTACCTTTTTTTTTTTTGCTTTGTTTGATTTAGTGTAGGTAGTTGTTTATCTTTTGTTTTGTCCCTTGGTGACTAGTACCACGTTGGTGGCTGGCGTCACCTATCGTGAATGGTGAGTATCAGAGGGACCCCTATTGTATTATCCGGGTTCAGTTCTGTGTTGCCCGCTCCTTTCCTTGCTAGTTCGTCTGCCTTTTCGTTACCCGGTACACCTTCGTGCCCCCGTACCCATGTAAGACGGACTCTATTGCGTCTGGCAAGTAAGTTCCATTTAGTTTTGCACTCCCTTACTAGTCGTGATTTCGACATGGAGTTTGTAATCGCGCTAATTGCTGCTTTGCTGTCCGAGCAGATGTCGATTTGCCTCTCTTCGCTGGTGTCTTCTGCGAGTATTTCAGTTGCCTTCATAATTGCATAGACTTCTGCTTGGAACACCGATACAAATGGTTCCAGGTGAATAGCAAGTTCAATCGGTGGGTTAGCACTAAAGATGCCAGCCCCTGATTCCCCTGATATGTTAGAGCCGTCTGTATATACCGATACCCCATTGGAGTTTCTTGTCGTTCTTTCATACGTCCAATATTCTCTTGCGGGAAAATTGTTTCGAAGTTGTTGGAGAACGTATACGATTTTCCAACAACATCACTGGGGCAATCGATGAGTGCTGTCATTACTCTTATCATTTCGGTGATTTTTCGATGTCCCGTATTTGCACCATCGATGAAATGGCCAATAGTTCTAAGCCGTGAGGCTGAAATGCCGGCAATCTTCTTCGCTTCGAGGTGCACTGGTAGAATGTTTAGTATCGCTTCCATGGCCTCGGTTGGTGTTGAGGATTGTGCTCCTGTAGTACCCAGGCAGACCATACGTTGCACCTTAATTAGCAAGTCTCTTGCATACTTTTCGCTCATTACTGGCCACCATACAACTACACCGTAGAAGATGATAGGTTTTATTACGCATTCGTATATCCAGTGGACCTGTTTCGATTTCAAGCCCCATGACTTCCCGATGGCCCTCCTACATATCCAATATGCTCTCTTGGCTTTGGTAACTTGCAGGTTCTCTCTCCAGGTCAGTTTCCTTTCCAAAATTATGCCCAGATACTTGAAGCTGTCACAGAGTTGTAGTGATACTCCTCCGAGTTGTGGAATGTGAAAGTCACTAGTTTTGGTTTTCTTTGTGAAGAGAACCAGTTCCGTTTTATTTGGATTTATTTCTATTCCACTCTCCTCCTCCCATTTTTTTATGATTCGAAGGGTGTTTTGCATAAGCTCTCCTATGATGCTCAGGTGCTTACCTCTTATTAGAACGGCTAGGTCATCTGCGTACGCTACACATTTCGCACAGGTTCCATCCAGTGCGTTGTCCATTGTGAGCACCCACAGAAAAGGAGATATTATCCCCCCCTGTGGTGTTCCCGTACGGACTGTCCCCCTTCTTGTTTCGTCTCCCAGTGAAGTTGTGATAATGCGGTTTGTAAGCATATGTTCTAGCCAATTGTTTATTATTTGGTTATTACAGTATATCGAGAGTGCTTCCATAATTTTTTGAGTTTTCACATTGTTAAATACCCCTTCGGTATCTAGAAAAACGCCTGCGACTGATTCATGGATCATAATGATTTATATTACATTTATGTAAATAAATTTAATCAAGATCCGTTAGAGAACTTATTTGGTAAAATAAGAGCGCGGAATATTAATAAAAGTAATCCAAATGATTCCGACTCCCTGCTAGCCAAAGTTATATCGATACAATTTTTATTCAAATCGAAATGTTCTAACTGCGAAGAAGACGATTCGGTGGATTGGAATGCTATTTTTCAGAGTGATATAGAAGAACAAATAATACTTACCAAAGATCTATCACAAAATCACGAAATAAGAATGAGGAATGTTTTGAAAATAACATGAATACGAACAATATAGTTAATCCACCAGATGAAGATGCAATATCAGAATATCAGTCAAGATACCGAAGGTCAACGACCTAGCTACAAGATACTTTGCCAGATATTGCATCTTTAAAACAATAAAAAAAATGAACATAATCTGTGAAAATTGTGCTGAAGAAATGTCAAAGGACAAACAGAATTTCGATCTAACGGAAGTATTGATAAAATTAAAGGAATATGAAAATTCAAAAGAAAATACGGTTCTCTTATGGCCGTCAGAAAAAGATTTTCAAGTATGCCGTCTTCATGTACAAATATTTTCCGAATACTTTCGAAAACTACCTTTTGCATCTAACTTAAAAGAAAATATAATCAAAGAATGTATACTCGCAAAGGCAAGAAAAATATTCCGAATTGGTTCAATGTATGTTATGATTAAGGTGATTTAACTGCAATTTAATACTAACCTAATTTAAGTTAATGATTATTTTGTTAAGTTAATTAGTTTTTTTTATATTAATTTCGAAGATCAGTCACCTTTACTTAAGTAGGCCAAGAGCAGTGATCAGTTATTATAAGTGCATAAATATAAAATGCTGTATGCAAAACTCATATTCATACCCATTTTCAGAGCAAATTTGTGTCCACAAAGTTTACAGAGTTTTTATTTATTTAATCAAGTGCTGAAAATAAGGTATATACATACAGACAAAACAACAAGCACACAACATAAGCTCAACTATTTGCACATATGTATATGCGATCTATACAGATACTCCATATCCATCCTACCAACGTGTCGGCATCAGAACTCCGTGACCGCAGTCGCACAAAATGTTTTTTTTGTTTCTTTTTTGCAGCGAAGGGTATGTGTGAGGGACACGATGGACTTAAAAGTGAGCAGAAAAAAACAAATGTTCTGTGTTCTAATTTTTTCCCTTTCGTAAGAAGTTTAAGCTTTTTACAAAGCTTTTCTTTTTTAGTGATTTTCGTTTTCATATATCACTTCTTCCCATATGAATGAGACATCTGGGTAGTTTATTATCTGTGCTACTATCATAATTAAACAGTTCTTTGTCGAAAATAGTATTTATTTAAAACTCGGATGTAGAGAGACTGCACTCTACACTGAATGAGCACATAAGGTTATTTAACGCGAATAAAAGCAATAAGGATGAGCTAAAAGTTAAAGTTAATTATAATAACTCAATATACACCACAACTAAAATTAAACTTATTGACTTTATTAATAACTGCATATCATATATCGAAATAGACAAAATAAATAGAAATAACTTTATAAACAAGAATAGAATAAATGTTGAAGATTTTAGGAACGGCTGTGTCGATAATAACTGAAGGGGAAAGTCAGATCCCAGATATAGAAAAGTATTACCATATAGCATCCAACAGAATCACCTAATAGATATTAGCAATCCCAGAAATAGGTACTATAAGAATCAAGTTAGGCGAAAAAATAAATAAGAGAGTTAACTGATCAAATTATATAGACACGGTTTTCATTTTTCAGGGAATCAAAATGGAATACACCTGCTTAATAATACTTCTAACGTCAGTTAGAATAAGCCAGGCCGACTTCGAGCTAGAATAGATAAGCATTCAAGCAGGATACACGACGATAAAACAAGGGTCAATGAATCTTATACAAGGGTACGACAAAATACTCCATATAGTAGATCTTGAAGCTACAGCAAAGTAATAGCACAGGTAGAGGAAGCAATACAGAACAATTTTAAAAGTTTTGGGGATTTGTCGTTAAAAAGGCTATTAAATAACGCACTGATCAATTCACGTTCCAAACTTCTTACGATCATACCACATCCATGACAAAAGAGAGATTTAGTGAACTTTGTAGGTAATGGACTAAATTTTTTATTCGGCGTAATGGACAATAACAAACGACTGGAATTGTAAAACCATCTAAAAATTATAGAGGAAAACAACCATAAGGCAATTTCAGAGCTAAATAAACAAATCGGGATAAACACAGAATTACAGTATAACGCAAATATTTTAGCGGACAGAATAAATAAGCTTCAGCAAATGATGGATAATTTCCTAAATAATACCAACAAAGAACAACGTACTCGTAGCTTAGCAACAAATATGCAATCACTCTAAATTAACAGAGACATACTACTGCTTAATAACGAAGTCGAAAAACTTAAGGACAACATTGCATTTTCAAAATTAGGAATATTAGGCAAGAATATCTTGACAGATGAAGAAAATGAAAAATTTTACGTAAATGTTGAGAAGAATAAATTAATTTTTTTACTCAGAATTCCTATTTTTTCAAATGCGAAATACGAAAAAGTAATGTTATTACCAATACCCAACTTACAGGGAAAAAAAATTTTTATATCAGAAAATTATTATAAATGGTGGTTAAATTTTAAGGGCCGATGTTGAATGTGAACCACACCGAAACGTCAAGTTTTTTTCTGCGTTTCATTTGACATTTCTCAATTTCAGACTAACTCATTCAGGCTTATTATGAAAATGGGCGTTCTAATCAAAATGCATATCGTGCATTTCGTGATTCGTTCGGTCAATTTAATCGTCCAAATGTGCGTACAATCGGAAAAATCGTGCAAAAATTTGTGCAAACCGGGTCTGTAGGAGATGTGAAAATACCAGTGCATGCTCGTACAGCTCGTACTGCAGAAAATATTGCTGCTGTTCACGATAGTGTGGCTGAAGAGCCGTCCACCTCAACTCGTCGTCGTGCCCAACAATTGCACCTCTCACGCTCTTCGTTGATGAACATTATGCATAAAGACTTGCATTTACGCGCTTACAAGGTGCAATTGACTCAAGAACTAAAGCCTCTTGACCATTTCAAGCGTCGTCAATGGTCACAATGGTGGCAAGAAATGGCAACAGTGGATGATCAATTTTCGAAGAAAATTATCTTCAGTGATGAGGCACATTTTCACCTCAATGGATTCGTCAATAAGCAGAATTACCGCATTTGGGCGAATGATAATTCAAGAGTGATTGTCGAAAAACCAATGCACCCACAAAGAGTGACTGTTTGGTGCGGTTTATGGGCTGGCGGCATCATCGGGCCGTATTTTTTCCAAAGTGAGGCTGGTCAGGCAGTTACTGTGAATGGTGTTCGCTATCGTGAGATGATAAAGAACTTTTTATGGCCCGAATTGGAAGATATGGATGTGGACGATATGTGGTTTCAACAGGATGGTGCAACTTGCCACACAGCTAACGAAACAATGGCTCTTTTGGGCGACAAATTCAATGGCCGTGTTATCTCACGTGGTGGCGATGTCAATTGGCCGCCAAGATCATGTGATTTGACACCGTTGGACTTCTTTCTTTGGGGTTATTTGAAAGAAAAGGTGTACGTCGATAAGCCAGCAACAATTCAAGAGCTAAAGGATGAGATAATTCGGCACATTAACGGCATAGAACCTCAATTATGCCTCAGCGTCATCGAAAATTTGGACCATCGGATGGAGGTGTGCCGCCGAGGTCGCGGCGGCCATTTGACCGATATTTTGTTCCATACATAATTGAACCATACCAATATTATCATAATAAAAAGAAATGACAGTAATTTCCTAAATAATTTGTGTTTTATTCAAAATCAACATCGGCCCTTAAAACTTAACCACCCTTTATATTATATAACGATACCTTGTACGTGGACAACAAAGAAAAATATATCATAAAACTAAAAAAAAAGTGTAAGTTGTCCGCAGAATTTATTGAAGGACTCGTATGAAAATTACAGAACTGGCCGATGTCTTAATTTTAACAAAAAATGTACATTCTAATACAAATTTACCAAATACATGTAATAAACTTAAGTACAAATTTTCAAAAAAATAATTTGATTCACTTTATCAATTTGATCCGCTTTAAAAATTAATGAAACACTGTTCACTAATGAACAAATTACCATTCATCAAAATATAATAGTACCAAACTATAACAAACCAAAAATCGTAGTAGCAAATGTAAAGCTAGAAGACGTAAATTTAAAACTTTTAAAATCGTAAACTGCTAGAAGAATTAAAATATAAAAATAATTTCAAATAATGATTATCCTACACCTTCATTATAATTGTTATAATTATCTTAATTACGATTTCAATTTTAAAATTTGGAACAAAAAAAAACAAAGTAACAATTGAGAATAAAGCCGAAGATACTCAGGATAGTATCAATCTAAAGGAGAAGCGAGTGATAAGTAATACTCAATACAGTGTCACTGTACCAAACACGGAGGCTAAGATCGGCAAATAGCACTTGGCACCGAAGATGATCTCCACTCCATGATCAGGAATGTGGAGCAAACATCCAGCATATGCACTGAAATTAAATACATAAAATCGGCTCAGCCGATCCATCAAGTACCTCCCTAGATGTCCAGAAGTACGCGACAACATCAACAAAAGTATCGATGTCACTTCTTCAGTACACTTCATTCGCCACACTTCATCAGTACACTGCATGCAACGCAGTTAGTTTGATGTTGAATAAAATAAACAAAATAAATAAAATAAATTAAAATACTGTTACAAAGGCGGGGAACGACCGGGTCGAACCACCACCACTACTAGTACTATTTCTACAAACTACAACGAAAGAAGAAAAAAAAAAGACTCACATCAACCAACCGCTGCCATCATCCGCTGCCATCAACCGCTGCCATCTTCTCCGCCCACTGCTCTCTAATATAACCCGTCCGGTTATCTGCAGTCACCCGCAGCGAAATTCTACCCTCGCCTTCACTTCACCTTCTAAGGAGACACGAGATTAAAATAAAAAAAAAAAAAAAAAAAAGGCACACAGGTAATTAATCTCACCTCTAACTTTAGGCACCTTCCAATGCTCCACCAACACACCACCTCTCCAAAGTCATCTCGCTGGCCCTGGCATCACCATTAACTCTCAGCGCCGAACCAGCGGGTTACCTCCAGCGCCTCCGTCATGTCCATCAGCCGTCACCTATCGGAAGAAAATTCCTTAAAAAGGTAATTTCATAAGTACCTCACTACTCACCTGTTCTCTTCCTCAAGGTACCTGCAATGCTTTATGCAGTATCCATCACATCATTTAAGCACAGTCGCCTGAAAAGAAACCCACCCGGAATATCTACCTAGGAAAAAAATTTTATCGCACAAAAGTAAACAACCCCGATTTCAACTTGCGCAATTGTACACGGCTGCACCTGCGCTGGCACAACCGCGGACCCCTCGACTCTCAGCAACGATGTCGGCTTTCCCCATGGCATAGGCCACCGAGGAATCCAGTTCGTTTACTGGAATAAAGGGATCGAATACACCCGCGGAAAACACCACCGAGGGAGGCAATGATGCCAACAAAATAAGAAAAAAAAGAAAAGATAAACAAAAAAATCTTAATCACTCACCTGTTGCAGAGGGTATCCAAATATAGCCGACAACAAGTTGTGGCGTGTGGACGATTATCTCCATTGGAGTGCGGGTGGACTTCGCACTCCTCCCAGACGGGAAAACACCTGGATTTATCGACCCAAGAACACTCAAATTCGAAGAACGAACCCTCCAAGTCGACGCAGTACACCGCGCGGGACTGCTGCCAAGAGGAACCGCACTCTCCTGGAACTTGGTGTCGAAACGTTTTCCTGTATTGATGGTCGGACGGACGCACACACTCCCGAATCCAAATGAAACACTTTTGCAAAAAGAAAACGCCCGAAAAACACAAGAAAACACAGAAAATACCCGGCGCGGTGGGAATAAAAAAATAAATTGCCGAAAAAAAAAAAAAATGGGAATTCTGACGTCTGTCAGCAATGTCATCCGGGGCACGTTCAGTACACTTTTTGATGCGGCGCTCCCATTCAGATATTCTGCGGGTTGGGTTACATTGGTGTGCTGTAGGATAAAAGGGAAATAATTGGGAATGATTGGGAAAATACAGGAGCGCGTTTTAATCGCAAGAAAGCGACGAAAAGTGGCAAAAAGAGGAAAAATGCAATTACAAGAGTAACTCCAGGTTCTCCGAGACGATAGACCCCTCGTTGGAGAGGGGAAATTACGGGCAATCAGGGAAATTGGGTGACGATGGCAAGGAAAAGGTGGACAAGTGGAAAATTGGGACAGAAAATTTTCCAAAATGGCGGAGGAAAAATCCGAAAGGCTGGAAGGTAATTGGAAATTTTCATAATTTTTTTTTGGAATCTTTCCAGGTGCGAGTGAGATGACAAGAGAGGACGGATAGATTCAACGAGGGAAATTTTGGTGGAGAGTTGGAAGCGTTTAAAAGGAGCGCGTTCGGCAGGAGAAATTGCCTTTTTTGCTGGAGATAGTCATCGTGTCGTGTCCGAAAGTTTGTCGCGGTTATAATCGAAGAAATCGATCGAAAAGTAGCGGAAGAAAAGCGAGGACCATCGAACGGGACGCGGAAATGCGGGATTAACGGAGCAACGCGGAGAAACGAAGACAGCCGGAGAAAAGACGTAGCACGGACAACCAACTAGAACAACAACAACATTTTTAAAATTAACAACAACGAAATAAAACCTCTCGGGAACCAGAAATAAATCTGCTGAAATTGAATTAAGAAGTGTTTTATCTCTTTTTCTTCGCCTGTAGGTTTCCTTGGTTTTTGTGATTCAATCTTTCTTTTTCCTCCCTCTTCCAGCTACAGCCCGGGGTCGCCATCGATAACCCCCTCCAGAAGTGTAACAATACAGAAATCCGGTGGGTTTTTCATTATTTGACTATATTATTATAACCGGATTCTAACAAAACTCTCATAGTGTCGTTCATCTTTTAAGACACACTGAATCCCAAAGGGAGATACAGACATTGTAATAGTAATCCAACGCGCACAGATTCGTCGCTCGCCATCATTTCGAATGATCAGCACATTCCGTCACGTAGAGGACTGTTGTTTGATTCCCGTCGAATATCTTTGCTGTTTGAGTTTTTAAGATATTCAGTAGTTCTAAGTCATCCTTCTATGAATAAATTACTAAGAACAAGTTCGCTCTTATTTCTGGAGCAGTCGGGAACAACGGTAAAAAAAAAAATAAAAAGTTAAAGTTTATTATCTTTAATCGAATCTCAAGCCTTAAAGTTTGAAAAAATAAATTGTTTCTCAATTTCAAGCGTTTAAAGTTTGAAAAAAATAAATTATTGCTCAATTTCAAGCGTTTAAAGTTTGAGACAAGCTTCTACTACTAGATTTCAAGCGTTACAAGTTTGAAAGTAATTAACTTTTATACCTCAAGTGTTTCAAGCTTGATTTTGGCTAAAGAAAAAAGAAAGTGCCCTTAAGGAGAGTGCAGTGCAGATACCAAACTCGTAAAATAATACTGGTGGAACAACAAAAGAGGAATCACTATTTAGTCAAAGCCCTAGCCTCAACATCCGTAACATCCGGGAACATCAAAACGACAATTGCAGTGAATCACCGTAAGATAATTAAGAATCTAATAAGTGTATAAGTGTTAAATAACGCCTGGAGTCAAATTAAGGCAACATTGAAATCCGATTTTGGAGAGAGATTAAGCAAAAATGTACTATAAAATCAGAACAGCACGCGTTACAACGTCGATAGAATAGTTTTACAACAATTTAAACACTTTCTTAAGTAGGATAAATAATACACAAATACTTAATGGCGAAGTCGACCAATAAATGTTCGAATCAAACAACCGCATAGCTCTCGAATGTTTTAAGAATAACCTTCCCGAAGAATAAGCAATCCTGACAAGTTGAATAAAGCATTTAAGATAATTCTAGAAATAAATCATCGACACTTAGGTCCCAATGGACAACTCAATAGTAGAGCACTGGGAAAAAATTTCACAACACATCTAATAAGCCAAACTACAGGGCAAATTCCACCTCTCTCCATAATAATGCACATGCGAACTTCGGTTATCGGAACCAATTGAATAAGCAAACAGGAGGTAACATTAGGAGTAGAGAATTTAATGGAGTACGTACCAATTATGTCCCAGCGAATGGAAATAGGTATGCAAAATGATTTTCAAAACCAAATGCAGGACTTGCGAGATAGTCGAACTCGACAAACAAGAAATTACGACAATCCCAGTGCGCAAACGCGACGATCTAACCAAAGCCATTTCAGAAATAATTATTTCAACGACTATAGGCAACAAAATAACAGCGTAGAACCAATGGATGTACCTACTAATGAAACAAATTTTCACAGGAATGCGCCACACACATGCCCTATATAGTGATAAATAACCCAATTACGACCATGCGATTTTTAATAGACTCAGGAGCAGAATATAGCTTAATAAACCCAGGGCTATGCCAAGAAAAGTGGAGAAAGAAAATAGATATTTGTTTACGTGCCCTCAATAGAATAGTTCCAGTAAAAACTATGAGTCACTTTCCACTATTTCAAGAATTTAATTTAAATAACTATTACGTAGATTTTCTGGAATATAAATTCCATGATCGATTCGATGGACTTATAGCAAATTAATATTTTGTGTGGTCACAATACCAAAATAGATTATAAAAACCGTGTTCTAAGTACAGACAACTCGCAGATCAAGTTGTTCCTTAACTCCAATGAAGAAAATTATTACCATAACGCTTACAAGGACAACGGAATTGAAATATTCAGTAACGAAGTAAAAAAAGTAACATTTTAGAATCCATAAAAGACGATCATCTAAATCTCGAAGAAAAGATGTCACTGCATAAGCTTATTAATCAAAATAAAAGTATTTTCTACAAAGACAATGATAATCTCACATTCGCAAGTGAAGTAAAACATAGAATACTAACAGAAAATGACACAACAATTCATAGCAAACTATGCAGGTACCCCGAAATTCACCGAAAAGAGGTGGACTCACAAATTAGTGAGATGTTACGCCAAGGAATAATAAAGGAATCCAATAGCCCTTACAATAGCCCCATATGGGTGGTGCCCAAAAAGGTCGACGCATCAGGAAAACGCAATTGGCGTATAGTAATCGATTATAGGAATTTAAACTTAAATAAAATAGATGATAGGTTTCCTATCCCCAATGTAGAAGATATTTTTGATAAACTAGGGAAGTGCATTTATTTTTCAAAACTGGACCTTGCCAAAGGATTCCATCAAATCGAAATGGATAAAAGAGACCAACATAAGACAGCATTTTCTACGGCAACTGGCCATTATGAATTCACCCGCATGCCGTTCGTATTGAAAAACGCTCCGGCGACATTCCAACGGTTGATTAACAAGGTATTACATGAATTCATTAACAAAAAATGAGTAGTGTATCTGGATGACGTATTAGTCTTTTCTACGAGCTTAGAAGAGCACACTAATTCGTTAAAATTAATCCTGCAAAAGTTTTATGATGCCAACCTAAAAATTCAACTTCAAAAATGCGAATTTATGAAGAAAACCACTGAGTTTTTGGGACATGTCATCTCTGAAGAGGGTATAAAACCAAACCCCAGCAAGGTGTCAGCAATACAAGCAATGCTATTACCAAAAACACAGAAAGAAATAAAAGCCTTCCTTGGAATGACCGGCTATTACAGACGTTTTATTAAGGACTATTCACGAATTGCACACCCGATGATAAAATATCTAAAAAGAAATTCAAGAATAGATCTTAATGACAAAGACTATGTAAATGTGTTTAACAAATTAAAACTCTACTTAACTACCGAACCCGTCCTATTCATTCTAGTTACGGATGCATCCAATTATGCAATTGGCGGAATTCTATTGCAAAATGATCATGGTATGTCATACTACAGCCGAACATTAAATGATCACGAAAAACGATACTCACCGATAGAAAAGGAGTTATTGGCAATAGTTTCATCCACGAAATATTTTCGACCCTATCTATTCGGTCGAAAATTTGTGATAAAAATAGACCACAGGCCACTAATTTGGTTAGACTCACTGAAGGAACCAAATTCGAAGTTGCAGAGATGGAAAATTAAATTAAACGAGTTCGATTACACTATCGAATACGTAAAAGGGAAATTCAATAGCGCAGCGGACGCAATAAGTAGATTGCCTACGCAAAATGGAATAGAGGCAAATAATAATGAAGAAGAGCTAATTCATGGCGAAGTACATGGCGAAAGCAATGACATAAGCCGCGAGTTCGACAAATCTATTGAAAAACATTTTGGAAACCAAATAGAAAAACATGCTGCTGATGAAAATTATCGATACTCAACAGCGGCGACAATTCATTCAGCAACTGAGGGCAGTCAGTTTCGTATTCCCATTATAGAAAAGCCGATCAACATTTACAAAAAACAATTATACCTTTACTATGGAAACAAGGAAAAAGTAACTCAAAGAATTATGCATAAAAAAGTGCAAAACATTATCTATGTAACCAACAATAGTAACTATAATAAGCCACAATGAGAAGAGTTTTATTTGATAAAGGTACTATGGTCGACTATTGTAAAGAGTTTTTATGTAAAATTTTTTGATTTATATTTAAAATACTTTTTTGGGAACAAAAATCTAAGAATTCTGAAAACGTCAGTAAAACTACTTAACATAAAAGATCTTAATGAAGTTCTGGAAATCATAACCAGCAATCATTTAGAAAATAATCATAGGGGCATAAGCGAAATGTACAACGAGTTAAAGGCAACTTATTTTTACCCAAATTTGCAAATTCAGATACAGAGATTCGTCAATAATTGCGACGTTTGCAACTTGGCTAAACACGACCTCGCAAACCTATAAAAATTGCATTCACAGTTTGGTTATCTGGTTTCCACAATGTAATGTAATGACAACGATTGATAAATTTTCTAAATACGCAATGGCACATTTACTCGAGGATAGAAATTGGTTACCAATTCTTAATGCAATCAAACAAAGAATTCAATTCTTTATGGAAACCCAATGAAATAGTCTCAGATGGAGAAACATGTATAGTTCATTCAGCAGTCAGCCAATTTCTAAAAGAAAATAATATCGCATTCCATAAAACTACAGTATCTTTAAAAACTGGCAGTGCAGACATCGAAAGACTTCACAGGACGCTAAACGAACACCTTAGGATAATGAACGTTGCGAAGGATAATTAGGATTTGAGCGAAAAATTTGTTAAAGCCGTTTCGATCTACAATAGGACAATACATTCAACCACGAGAATGAAACCTATAGATTTTATAAACAAAAACTGAACTTTAGAAGACATCAGAGCATTATCAAATAAATTTCATGACGAAAAAATCAAAAGAATAGACTACTTGAATAAAAATAGAAATCCTACATATAACCAATGCGAAAACATAGTTAAAAATAGAACCATAGTGAAAAGTCACCCTAAGTACAAAAAACTGAATAACTTTTCCAAAGACGGCAACTACACTATAGATAAGTCAACTAAAAGAAATTCAAGCTATCACAAACAACAACTAAAACGGAAATACAAGTATCAATCAACGTAATTTTTTTTTTCTCCCTTCTTCTTCCTCTCACAGCTTTTGCAGGGGAAATGATAAGCCTGAGGATGATCCTTATTGCCCAGTCTGCGGCCCAAAGAATGGAGATAACACCAATATACACCAACAACGGTTATATAATATAGAAATTAGACAAACAACTTATTGTTAACGAATACGTTAGATTCATTCACATAATTAACTTAGATGAATATGTAACCAACATAATAGAAGGCAACATAAAAGCCCTGCAACTAAATACAAAAGATGTAAATTTAGAATTGTTACAAAGAGAACTTTATCAACTTCTGGAAAATATAAACACAATCATCCCTAAACGACAGAAGAGAGGACTTATCAGCATGCTTGGGAATTCATTAAACTTCTTGGCTGGCGTAATGGACAATGCAGATGCGGAAGAAATATACGCACATCTAAATAATCTGGACCAGAATTCCAAACAAATAACAAACGAAATGAATAAGCAACTCAAAATCAACAATGACTTCATAACATCGGTGGATAAAATAAAAAATCACATAAATCACACAACAGAGTCCGCGAACATTAAAACTATAACTAACGAAATGAAATATGTCCTAACGATCCGAATTGATATCTCTACTCTGAACAAACAAGTAGAGAAAATAAAAGATAATATTTTACTCAGTAGGCTAAGAGTACTTGCTCATGACGTAATAACAAATGAAGAAATACAGAAGTATAATATTTCCATAGAGCTATTATCATATATCAGAAGCAATGTACTAATCAATGAACAAACTATTCTCTTTACATTTCTATACCAGTATTTACAAAAGAAAAATATTTTTCGGCGTTAATAATTCCCTCGCCTAATAAAAATCAAGAAGAATTACAGTTAAATGGGAATAATCAAATAACAGTTTCAGGACGAAATATTTACGAATACTCAGGCAATGTTGAAAATAAAAAAAATCTTGAGTTACACAGTAACAATTGTATTAAAAATCTGGCTAAGGAAAATAACTATTGTAATTTCACCGTTAATAATGGAAAAATTGTTAAAGAACTTGAAATTGGTTCAATTATCGTAAAAAATTCAGAAGTTAGAACAGTTATTCAAAACTGTGTAAATCAAGAAATTACTATTAAGGGGCATAATTTAATAAAATATTCAAATTGTAAGATCCAAATCGATAATTTTAAATTTTCCAATAAATTAGAAAGATTCTATGACTATTAATACCAACTGTTAATATGACGAAGCAAATATTTAATTTCACTTTACATAAAATACATTTAGATAACATCGAAAACAGACAAAAAATAGGCTATTTAGAACGTAAGTCAGAAAAAAGTAATCACTTAACTATTATAATTAACACTACGGTAATAATAATTGTAATAGCATGTAGCATACTATATTTTCATTGTAAAGCGAAAGGAACCAAACAACACTTAACTAGAAAAATTTAACTAGTTTATAACGAAGCTCGGATTAACAGAAAAACACCCGAGACGGTTGTATCAAATGGTAGGGGTGTTATAACCGGATCCTAATAATACTCACTTACAGGGGTAAGATAACAAGATCTTGGTGGCCAATTGATTTTTTATTTTATTTTTTTTGTGGGTAGGTGAAAATCTTTCTTATTTACTCCAATTAAGTTTGTTTTCCTTATCAAATAGTTTAAGCTTCGAGGAATATTCGCGTGAGGCAGGTAGATTTTCGGCAAAAGCACCTTCTGATACCGTCATTAATTCGAACGGTTTCGTTCTTTGAAGTCGGTGCACAAGGTTTCTCACGTCCAATATTTGGAGTATGGCGTGGTTGTAATGACCATGAATTCGAATATGGAGCTTACGAGCGAAGTTAGTTTTTCGTCGTCCACGGTTGCGATCCCTAAGTCTCTTTGTATACCATTATTTCTAATATACCAGGGAGCATTCACGATTGTTCTTATCACTTTATTTTGGAAAGATTGTATAAGTCTCTATTGCTTGCTTTGGTACAACCCCAGAGTTGTATACTATACGTACATAAGGCTTTAGCATTCGCTTATATAAAAAAGGTTTGTTAAATATACTTGCCTTGGAATGTCTTCCAAGTAGCCAATACATTTCTCTAAAGCGATTTTCAAGTTCATTGCGTTTTTTTTAACGTGCTGTTTCCACTTAAGTTTCGCGTCATTTAGTGTCATCCTCAGATATTTGGCTTCATTTGCATATGGTATTTGTACTAGTTAATGAATACGGGTAGATTGTTTATTTTCTTGTATGTGAAGTTAATATGTGTCGATTTGGTCTCGTTAAGAACAATGCGCCAATGTTTTTCAATTGCTGACTCGATTGAACTTTCCGTTGCCAAAATAGCAAAAATAAAACATGACCAAGGACACTTCCTTGCGGAATTCCAGCGGCGATTTCCTTAAACACGGAATATTCAGTTCCGTGTTTGACACGAAATAATCTGTTTTCAAGGTAGGATTCTAAGTTCTTAAATAAGTATTCCGGAAGAACCCGTCTTAGCTTGTAAAGGCTGGTGTACAATTGCGTACATATGCACCTTACGGGAAACAGACACCGCGGGAAACTCTTTATCATTGATATCAGTTTTGTTCAGCGCCGCCGAGTCAGCAGCAGTTCCCACGTATTTTAAGTTTTGTGTAATAAGAGATCAGGTAATATTAGTATGCGTGTCAGCATAATTTATACTATAAAAATGTGTGAAATAAAATTTTACGTCGGATTTGAATACGACAACTCCAACAGAAAGGTGTATTAATTTTAAACTATAACCACCCCCACCAGTGGTAAGGTGGTCTTAGTTAGACATAATAATATATCAACATAATTGGTCCTTCGAGTTACTGTACTACGACTAGGAGAATAGAACAAAATTGTGAAGTTTAAAGTTTAAAAGTAGTGAAAAGTGTAAAAAAAAAAAAAAGAAACGAGATACGAGATAAAAATGACGATTTTAGACGATTTGGTTCAACTACAACGTGAGAGAGCGGAACGGATAAAGAAAATATCCGAAAAGTACACGAAAGAACCCAAAATAAGACGAACAAAGGGATTCATCAAAGAACGATTAGATGACCTCGACCATCACTGGAAGGAGTTTGAGAACGGAGATAAATAAATACGAAAGCACGAGCATTTCAGCGAAAAGCATCCATACATTGAAACCAACTTCTACAAGCAAGTAGAAGCAACGATGACGACAATACGGAACAAGTTAGAAGACAAGCTGAGGGAGGTATTGGGAGAAGAATCTAAGGCCCAGACCGTGAATCCATTACCAAGAGCAGCAGGACTAGTTGACAACTCGGATACAGCTAGGCCAATAACTACGCCTTCAACATCAGGATACAGAAAGTCACCGAACGACGATAAGGATCAGCAAGATGAAGAGCAAAAAAGAAGAATGAAACGCCAAGAAGCGCAAAAACAAGCATTCTTCAGATCAGTGGATAGGATGGAGAAATCATTGCAGACATCAAAAGCATACTATGTCCATAAACAGCAGGCAATGCAAAGACAATGGGAGAATATAGTTGGAACGCTTAACGACATAATAGAACAGGCAATAGAAATACTTGATAAAGACTACATGAACAATTAGATGGAGATTTAAGAAAATATTATGGTGAATGTACAAAAGAAGATTGATGCATTTGAGATCAAACATGCAGTTGGTACGAGGAAAGACGGCACTACAGTAAATACGCACCACGAGCTGAATTTACCCGTGTTAAAGTTGCCAACATTCAATGGTGATTATAAACAATGGAAGTCATTTTTTGAGTTATTTGAGCAGGCTATACATAAAAACGATAAGCTTGGGAATGCTCAAAAAATGCATTATCTAAAAACAAACGTGACGGGGGAAGCAGCCAAGATCATTCAGCACTTGCAGATAATGGACAGCAACTACGAGACGGCAAGGGAAGCTTTGGTAAACAGATACGAGAACACCCGAATGTTAGTGAATGCGCAAATTCAAGCATTGATTAACCAAAAGGAGTGCCAATTTGAATCTGCAGAAAATCTGAAAAGACTACACGATAATTCGATGGAGTGTGTCAATGCCTTAAAGGGATTGAACATCGATATGGAGAGCTGGGACCCTATAATACTGTACATCATCTCGCAAAAACTAGACAACGAAACGAAAAGGCGTACGAACAGTCTTTGAAAAAACCGAAAGATTTGCAACCTCTGAACAATTTTTGTACGTTCCTGGAGAACAAATTCCATGCTTTGGACAATTTAGAAGAAAAGAAGAAGAAAGTGGATATTCAAAGGGACAAAAAACCATTTAACAATAAGCAGGGGTTCGTCAAGAATTTTTATGCAACTGTAACTCCGTTTTGCAAATGGCGCGCATTGGCTTCATACTTGCAGTACATTTATTCAAATGCCAGTCAAACAAAGGAAAGAGGTTGTGCAAAGGGAAAAAACTGTGTAAAAATTGTTCCAAGCCAAATCATGAAACATCAAGATGTCCGTCAGGAAAGACTTGTCAAATATGTCATCAGCGTCACCACACACTACTCCACATTTCGCACTTAGATAGGCAACCTCAACAGCCGCAAACGAATTTTTCTGCGAACAAGCAACATAACAAAACATTGTTAGCAACAGCGGTGGTAAAAACCAATTGGAAAGGTTGTGATTACTTCCTTAGAGCTCTTATCGACCAGGGCTCTCAGTCTTCCTTCATCACCGAAGAAGCAGTACAGCGATTGCAACTACAAAACAACGGAAACGAGCAAATGCTTCCATTACTGGCTTAGGAGCAACGCATGCAGAAACGGCAAACAGTAAGGTTGATCTACAAATTCAGTCCATATATCCGTCAGAATTTCAAACATGGAGAGAATTCTTAGTACTAAACAAGCTTACAAGGGTACTACCGGAAGAATCCTTTACAACTAACGATTGGGATAATATTAAACATTTACCCTTGGCGGATCCATCATACAATAAGAAAGCGGCCGTAGATATGCTGATTGGAGCTAATGTGTTCCAGGACATAATTCTTGAAGGGGTGATTAAAGGCAACCACGGCACCCCAGTCGCTCAAAACACGCAATTATGTTGGATATTGTCTGGAAGTATTCAACATCACTCAAAGGCAAATGAAGCAACGGTTTGCTTAATATCGAACACAGAGTTAAGCGATCAACTTAAATCATTTTGGGAAATAGAAGAAGTACATGAAGAAAGAGGTCTCACTGAAGAAGAAGCTCGGTGCGAAGAGATATTCAGGGCAACACACAA
Source organism: Pocota personata (assembly GCA_963082735.1). Taxonomy (NCBI): domain Eukaryota; kingdom Metazoa; phylum Arthropoda; class Insecta; order Diptera; family Syrphidae; genus Pocota; species Pocota personata. The sequence continues at coordinate 97,023,314 of OY720430.1, read as the reverse complement.
GAGGGACGAAGCTGGAAGGTACATTGTTCGACTACATGCAAGTTGGGCGAATCAAAAGACAGAGCGCTAGCTCTATTTCTTCATTCAGATGCAAATAAGCAACTTTATGATGACTATGTACAATTCATGAGGGATTACATTGAGCTCGGACACATGGAAGAAGTCAAACCAACATCGGTTATGAAATCAACGAAAGAAGTGTATTACCTACCGCACCATGCAGTCATCAAGCCAGATAGCTCATCAACCAAGGTTCGAGTTGTCTTTGACGCGTCGTCACGAACGAGTTCAGGAGTAAGCCTAAATGACACAATGCTTACAGGTCCAGTTATACAACAGGATTTATACTCTATACTAGTGCGATGGAGAAAACATAAAATTGCATACAGAGCGGACATTGAAAAAATGTACCGCCAAATACTAGTGGCTCACGAAGACAGAGACTTTCAGCATATATTGTGGAGAGAAAGACCAACACAAAATATCAAGGAATATCGGTTAAACACCGTGACTTACGGAACCTCATCAGCTCCATATCTGGCGATAAAAACACTTCAACAACTCGCGTGCGATGAAAAGGAGAAATTTGAAATAGCTTCAATGATAACTGGCCAAGATTTCTACGTTGATGACTTACTTTCGGGAGCGGATACATTAGACGCAGCAGTAGAGGCACAACAGCAATTGGTACAACTCATGGCGAGCGGAGGATTCAGACTACGCAAATGGTCTTCAAATACAAAAGCCATTTTGAGAAATATAACATCAGAAGATCAAGAGCAAGGAAGATTCAAAATAAATGGCTACGACCCCATTAAGACCCTGGGAATATACTGGCGACCGGAGTCCGATACTTTTGAATTCAAAGCTAATATTGCAACAGGGAATAAAAATCTGACAAAAAGAGTAATTGTGTCAGAAACAGCTAGGCTATTTAACCCATTGGGCTGGCTAGCTCCAATTACGGTAAGAGCAAAGCTAATCCAACAACAACTCTGGAAGTCGGAAAAAAATTGGGATGAAATACTTTCGGGTGAAAACGCTCACGAATGGAAGGTATTCAGAAGCCAACTGTCTTGCATAGAAGAAATTAAAATACCACGATGGATCCAATACGAATCAAAACACCGCATAGAATTACATGGATTTTGTGACGCATCGGAGAGGGCATTCGCAGCCGTGATTTATACAAGAATTACAACTGTTTCTGGAGAAATTATCACAAGATTACTATGTGCTAAGACAAAGGTAGCACCAATTAAGAAGATATCGATACCGAACTCGAACTTTGCGGAGCAGTCCTGCTGGCAAAATTACTTGAAAAAACCAAGGCCAAATTAGAAATAAAGAATCTGGAAATACATGCATGGACAGACTCATCAATAACATTAGCATGGATCACCGGAAACCCTAACAAATGGAAGAGCTACGTAGCGGCCAGAGTTACGATAATAACCAAATTAGTAAGCTCAGACAAATGGCATCATGTAAATGGTAAGGACAATCCAGCGGATTGTGCATCTAGAGGACTATGGCCTTCAGAACTCAACGCACACTCAATTTGGTGGACAGGTCCAACTACACTGACTCCACAACTCACAGCACCAACGAGGAAGTTAAGAAACAGCACACAAACACCTTCACTTTAACGGTGGAACCAGATGTCGTAGAAAGATTGCTGTCGCAGTATAGCACAATTAGGCGAATAACAAGAATACTCGCGTTTTGTAAACGATTTGTGCACAACTCACGATCATCAAATCACATGTCAAGAAATTGAAAGCGCTGCGAGGGTAGTTATACGACACGTACAGCAGACAACGTTCAAGGATGAGGTCGTCAACTTAAAGAGAGGAAGGGAAATTGACAGGAAGGGCAAACTTCGGTGCCTCAACCCATTCCTGGATGAGAACGAGGTGATGCGAGTAGGAGGACGATTGGCGAAAGCAGAACTATCATGCTCGCAGAAACATCCCATAATCATCCCACATTCCGGGTATTTGACCACCATGTTGATAGACGAGGCCCACAAAACCACCTTACATGGAGGCTACGCTCTTATCCATGCACATCTACGGCAACAATACTGGATTCTGAGTGGTCTAAGTGCAGTCAAACAACGAGTCCGTGGATGTACTACATGTTTTCGACACAGATCGTCAACGAGAACTCAAATGATGAGAAATCTGCCACAACCGAGAGTGTCCAAAGCCAGAGCATTTTTAAATACCGGAATCGACTATGCAGGACCTATAGATATCAGGACAGCGAAAGGAAGGGGAAACAAATCATATAAAGGATATATAGCCGTATTTATATGCTTGGCAACAAAGGCAGTTCACCTCGAAGTTGTTAGCGACTTAACAGCAAATACCTTCATAGCAGCTTTTAAGAGATTGTGCGCCAGGAGAGGGGGACATGTGGGACACCTATACAGTGACAACGGTACGAATTTCGTGGCTGCAAACAAAATTCTTCAGCTAAATGCAAGGGAGGCGAAAGAGTACAACGATGAAATATGCGAGGCATTAACAACTTACCATACGGAATGGCATTTCATACCCCCAGCGGCACCCCACTTTGGTGGCCTATGGGAGGCAGGAGTGAAGTCTGTTAAACACCATCTCAAGCGAACTATTGGTGAGCACAAGTTGACATACGAAGAGATGTCTACACTATTAAGTCAGATCGAAGCATGCTTAAACTCAAGACCTCTTTGTCCAATTTCAACCGATCCTGATGAAGTAGATGTCTTGACGCCAGGTCATTTCCTGATAGGAACAACCTTACTGGCACCCCCGGAAAAGCATAGACTCAATTAAAGGGAAGGTTTAGTGACGCGATGGCAACTTATAGAACGATTACAACAACATTTCTGGAAAAGATGGAGTTCAGAATATATAACGACACTGCAACAACGTCCGAAATGGACAACAAAGAACGAGAATCTTAAGGCTGGCAACATTGTTTTGGTGAAGGACGAACAACTTCCTCCAACAAGATGGATGTTTGGAAGGATACTAGAGACACATGCTGGAGAAGATGGTCTGGTGCGTGTAGTAACCATCAAGGCAAGGAACAAGATCTACAAAAGACCAGTCACTAAGATCTGTCTGCTCCCAATAAGCGATAACGAAGAACAAAGCGAAAAACAAGATGACAGTAAGCGGACTGATCAGCTTACCACAACAACCTGCTTGTCAACATGTCTATGGTCGGAACCTGTAAACCAAAGTCAACCGATAAAACTGCCAGACGAAATTAAGAGTAATAATCCAGAAAGGAAGAAAAGGTTGAAGGGCGGCCCCTGGTTACAAATTCTGTACACACTGTTGGTGATAATAGCATTAGGCAGAAGATGTCCAACGGCATTAGATACAGAACCTGAACGTTTCAAGGTTACACCGTTTAGAAATCGCCCGGGAATCTACTTTGAAAAAATTGGAAACATTAACCTCATAGTTAATGACTGGAAGATAATCGTATATTATGATCTGACCATCTACTGGCGGGAACTTTCAGGATTTGAAAAACTGATTAGCGAAATGAACGAATTCTGCAAAATGAAAGCCGCTGATGTACTGACACACCACAAAATTCAACAATTCAACCACCAACTGGCCATTATAAAGGGCAATAACGACCTCCTATTAAAACAAGGAGCTGGAAAAGAGCCAGCTACCAGAATGAAATGATCACCGTTTGACTTCGTTGGAACTGTTGCGAACAAGCTTTTTGGGGTTTTAGACGAGTCGTATGCGGAGCATTACGAGCAGCAGATTCAGCAAACACGATTGAATGAGAACCATCTACTCACGCTGATAAGGAACCAAACATCGATCGCAGAATCAACCAGCAACATCTTGCAGAAAAATACACAAGCCGTGACTGCACAACTCCAAGTATTTCACAACAACCTAGAAAACTTGAAAAGCTATGTAACGCAAACTAGCAACCAGACGGCGGCAGAACAGAAGTTCTTAGCCATATCAACTTATACCACGTTAGCAATGGTAAATTATCAGCAGGTTCAAAATTCGTTATTGGACGTTCTAACGGATCTTCATCACGCTAAAGTAAATCCGCTTATAATTACGCCAGACCAACTTCGCGCACAGCTAGAGTTGATAAGAAAGCACCTACCTCCACAGCTGTCCGTCGCAGAAGACCGAACAGATTTACAGGCTGCTAACAGCAAGGGCCCGAATAACCCAGCAAACCATCATATTCGACATAAGACTTCCGCTAATCAAGTCAGAAGACTATGAAATGTTCAAGGTTATACCAGTACCGACACCCCACAAAAATGAGTTTGTCTTCATTGAACCATCATTAGACTACTTAATAGTCAACTTACTGAGAGAATCATACAACAGAATGGCAAGGGAGGAGCTCAACAAATGTATGAAAATCAGCGACAGATACTTATGCCAACAACAACATCCCATGTTTAATCGCCAATCCAACGTCAGCAGATGTGAAATGGACCTGCTCACCCACACCACGAACTTATCACCGTTCTGCAAGTTACGAAGCAAAAGCCCATCCAGCTAAATAACGGAAATAGTTGGATATACGTTTTGGACAGGAAGTACACCTTTAACATAATCTGCGGAAGACGGATTCTAGAAGTCTCACTACAAGACGATGGCATTTTAACATTAGAGTCAAACTGTATTCTAAAACAGGACACGATGAGCATAACAGCTTACGAAAGGATGTCCAGCAAATTTAATACAGCTTTCACTCCGGCCACAAATATCACGGAAATATTATCAGACGACCCAAGAAATGTTTCAAGACCATTGGTCATCTCACATCCCAGTCTCAAGAGTAACAATGAGGAGTACGACACACTAAACAAACGGATAGCAGATCTCCAAAACAGCGAGGAACTACCAGTTGATTCAACGGCTCACCAAGTACACTACAGCATTTCCTACAGCCTGATTGGCGGATTATTCATCACCATCGTGGCATATATAGTGTGGCAGCGAAAAAGGAAAAGACCTATACTGGCACCACAGGCCCCAGTACCTGCTTCAAGGCGGTTCACAACATCGGACTTTAACATATAAGTCAGTTCGGCCCGGTAGAATGTACAATTGCGTACATATGCACCTTACGGGAAACAGACACCGCGGGAAACTCTTTACCATTGATATCAGTTTTGTTCAGCGCCGCCGGGTCAGCAGCAGTTCCCACGTATTTTAAGTTTTATGTAGTAAGAGATCAGGTAATATTAGTATGCGTGTCAGCATAATTTATACTATAAAAATGTGTGAAATAAAATTTTACGTCGAATTTGAATACGACAACTCCAACAGAAAGGTGTATTAATTTTAAACTATAACCACCCCCCACCAGTGGTAAGGTGGTCTTAGTTAGACATAATAATATATCAACAGGTGGTTAAGTTTTAAGGGCCGATGTTGATTTTGAATAAAACACAAATTATTTAGGAAATTACTGTCATTTCTTTTTATTATGATAATATTGGTATGGTTCAATTATATATGGAACAAAATGTCGGCCAAATGGCCGCCGCGACCTCGGCGGCACACCTCCATCCGATGGTCCAAATTTTCGATGACACTGAGGCATAATTGAGGTTCTATGCCGTTAATGTGCCGAATTATCTCATCCTTTAGCTCTTGAATTGTTGCTGGGTTATCGACGTACACCTTTTCTTTCAAATAACCCCAAAGAAAGAAGACCAACGGTGTCAAATCATATGATCTTGGCGGCCAATTGACATCGCCACCACGTGAGATAACACGGCCATTGAATTTGTCGCCCAAAAGAGCCATTGTTTCGTTAGCTGTGTGGCAAGTTGCACCATCCTGTTGAAACCACATATCGTCCACATCCATATCTTCCAATTCGGGCCATAAAAAGTTCGTTATCATCTCACGATAGCGAACACCATTCACAGTAACTGCCTGACCAGCCTCACTTTGGAAAAAATACGGCCCGATGATGCCGCCAGCCCATAAACCGCACCAAACAGTCACTCTTTGTGGGTGCATTGGTTTTTCGACAATCACTCTTGAATTATCATTCGCCCAAATGCGGTAATTCTGCTTATTGACGAATCCATTGAGGTGAAAATGTGCCTCATCACTGAAGATAATTTTCTTCGAAAATTGATCATCCACTGTTGCCATTTCTTGCCACCATTGTGACCATTGACGACGCTTGAAATGGTCAAGAGGCTTTAGTTCTTGAGTCAATTGCACCTTGTAAGCGCGTAAATGCAAGTCTTTATGCATAATGTTCATCAACGAAGAGCGTGAGAGGTGCAATTGTTGGGCACGACGACGAGTTGAGGTGGACGGCTCTTCAGCCACACTATCGTGAACAGCAGCAATATTTTCTGCAGTACGAGCTGTACGAGCATGCACTGGTGTTTTCACATCTCCTACAGACCCGGTTTACACAAATTTTTGCACGATTTTTCCGATTGTACGCACATTTGGACGATTAAATTGACCGAAAGAATCACGAAATGCACGATATGCATTTTGATTTGAACGCACATTTTCATAATAAGCCTGAATAACTTTAACACCGTTGCTCGATTGTGTATCTTTCCATGGTTCAAATTGAGTTAGTCTGAAATTGAGAAATGTCAAATGAAATGCAGAAAAAAACTTGACGTTTAGGTGTGGTTCACATTCAACATCGGCCCTTAAAATTTAACCGTCCTTTACTTTACGTAGTGCCAAACTTTGTGGAGGGATTTAGAGACGTCAAGAAAAGCGCTAGAGCAAATCCTCTTTCCCTCTAAAGCTTTTTAAATTTTATCGGTTATTCTATAAACCTGATCAACTGTTAAATGCTTGATTTCTAACCCGAATTGGTGGTCAGGAATAAGGCACCTTCAATGGCCGGTTGGATGCTTTTCAAGAGGAGTCTTTCAAATACCTTAGATATTATTGGTAGGAGCGATACTGGTCTGTACGATTTCTTGTCATTTGGAGTTTTTTCCGGTTTCGGAATTATTATCACTTCTGCTACTTTTGACGGATATGGAACGTATAATAGTCTAATTGAAGCGTTTATTAGATATAAAAGCTTAATTTATGCTTTTTTGGCAATTTCTTAAGTATTTGTCCAGCTATTAAATCACGACTATTTATCGTCTGGCAAAGTTCGTTTAACGATTTTATTCTAAAGTTACTCGTATCAGATGTCGCTGCCATACCTCCAAGATCGTCAATGTTTGTCCATCAAATGGCTTAAACGTTTCTTCTAAGTGTTTGGCAAAAAGATCCGCCTTTTCTTTGTCACCCTTTGCCCACTAGCCATTGTTTTTTCTGATTGTTGGCGATTGCATTTGGGGTTTTTTGACACTTTTCGTGGCTTTCCAGAGCTTCAATAACATTTAAAATAATATTTTCTTCGCATTCTTTTCAAAAACGTCTCAGTTTGATTTGTTGTTAGTTGTAAGCACACCTTCTACTTTCATTAGCCGGTCACTTATTGTCAAAATTACCGGTGAGTGATCTGAGGAGAGATCAAAGCTTTCTTCTACTTTCGCAAAATTAGCAGACACACGTATTGTTACGAAGAAGTCTATTATTTCAGGTATTTTTGCTACAGCAAAATTGTGATTGTGGATTTAATTTCATTCGTAACCTTTTCCTTAGCAGTTTCACGCCTCTCTTTAAGCGAGTTTACACTCTGGCATAAATTATTTTTAAGTGTATCTCGCCTTTTTTGGAGCTCCTTCGCCACTTTGCAGCCTCGATAGTTTGCTGGGTGCTTGCCTTTGCAGTTAATGCAGGTCGCCGGGGCCTGCTCATTTACGTCACACCTTTCCGATAGGTGTTTGCCAGCACATTTGACACATTTCGATTCTTTTTGGCAATACGACTCTGTGTGACAATGTTTGCACTGAGGTGTAGATCTTGTATTCGTACGCATAGGCTCGATTTTAACTACTATATTCAAGATAGTTTTAACATTGTATTGTATATTGTCGTCTATATTTTTGCTCCTATCGAAAGTGAGGATAAAGAGCGGAAGTGCATGCTTGACTAAGATTTCCTGGCCTTGTTCCATTTTCTGCTTTATCTTTTTTACGGCATTAACTGCGTCAATAATTTTTAAGCCTTTAGCTTTAAGGTCATGTTTAATGTCGTCTTTGGTGCAAGAGGGGTGGAGACCCCTTGCTATAACACGCATTGGTCTTTCTGACTTATTTTCATAAGTATACCACTGGATCTTTTCCGCGTTTAGTATTTTTTTATATTGCTCGATAGCAGTCAGAGTCAACTACATTAATTTTCCAAGCATTATTTCGGAATGACGTTACTTTAAACTCCGATATCATAGTTCCTTTGAGAAGGCAATGCAATTTTTTGTAGTCCGTAATGCCGACGACGTTTATTGCAGGCGGAGGACGTAATTTATCTTGAGCTTGTTTCTGTTTCGACTCATTTTCTATATCTTGTTTTCGTGGCTCAATTTCGGGTGAAGATCCGGCTCTCAGTATTTTGCTGAGTCTTTTCTTTGAGACTCAATTTGTTTCACGTGCTAGTTCTTCTTCGCCCGTGTGATATTTAGGACTGGTTGCACGGGGTGATGTAACTTCGCGTTCCTTTTGCGAAAGTTAGTTTAGAGCCTTATGTTTTTCTTTTAGTGAATCTGCCTCTCTCTTCAGCACTTGGTAGAGTAGATCCATTCTATTTAGCTTAACACGCAGTTCATTGTTTTCCTCCTCAAAGGATTTACATTTCACTGAGTCTCATTTTTCTTGCGCTTGTGCTTACGGCGGACTTTTTTTCCGAAGACATTCGGACTTGATGGTGGAGACAGAGTTACCCTTGAATTTTTTACAAAGGGGTTTATTAAATGCAATAATTGGCTCTCCCCAGAATCTATAGAGCCTACCTCCGAAGAGGGTGGATTTTCCAGTGAACCTGGACTGCCACCTGGGGTATTGTATCTATTTGTTTTACTCATTGCATATTTTGTATAAATCTTATCCCCGGGATATGACGGGTAGATTTTAGTCGCCTCTTACGACAGGCATGCCTACCTCGGGTATATTCTAGCCCCTACCCGAAGGGGTAAGTGGCCAATTGATGTCTCGCCAAGCGAGAAGTGGGCCTCATAGCTGAAGAAGATTTTGTTCGAAAAATCGACGTAAACTTGTTGTACACAGATATTACAGAACTGTTATTTTTGTAGGAAGGTGCAAGAATTTTAATGCGTTAAGCGGTGGTTAAACGAATCATATTATAGAATGGCAAAGCAAGAACTAACTACCTGTCACTATGTCACTATGGATGATGGATAAATTTGACGGATGCCATATGGTACGGATTTGAAATCCCTACCTCAAAATTAATAACGCCTTAGTTACACCAAGGAGGTTGAGATCAAGCACTATCACGAACATAATACTTTGCTCCTTTATAAAACAAAGTATAAGACCAAAAGTTGGACAAGGGCCATTGTAGCACCAATAACATGGCATTTGTTTCCATCTGACTGGAAACCTCCGAATGCAGTAGCTGAAATGCTTGCCGTAAATAAATAAATTTTAATAATGTTTTGATTGCACAAGTTGTGGCAGCACCACAACCATGTCATCCTATTTAAAAACACTGCAGGAAAATTTAAAAATCTAAATCACAAAATGCTTGTACATTTTTTTTCCAACCAAGAACTATAACCAAGTCTTACCTTGTCATGGTCAATTGCGCTGAAAATTGCAGGGTACAAGGAAGGTTCGCTCAATATAATGTGCATTGTTTGACTTTTTCCCCTCAATAAATATGCCAACGTTGTCGACCCAGCTTGGGTTTTGCAGCAAAAAAAAAATGGAAAAAATATTCCGTCTCTCCATCAAAATTCTCGCAGTCGACAGGACAACGTCCCATATATTCCCATCTTTATTACCTCGACAAAAATATTGCATTTTCCACAGCCAGAACAGGATGCAATAAAACCCAGGATGTGTAAGGAACTGCTGTCGTGATAATTTTGAATGAAGCCATTCCTCCTCTTCCCTTTCCTTTCAGTTGTTTGTGTTCGAGTGGAAAACAAGCACAGAAAAGAGATGCAGATATTTGTTTCCCTTTATGTGGGTACATACGGATATGTAAAGCAAGCAGACGACGATGTTCCATGCATGCTGATGTTCAACCTTGTATAGGGTTGCTTAAAAATTATAAATTTATCAAAAACTCTTCTTCCAGTCTGCACACTCGGGTGTATTTTCTTGGGTGGAAGGCGGCTTTAACATGTCACTTGTAAATAAAATTGATACCACACGCCTCAAGTGAGATACCTCATGCTCAGCAACTTTAGGAGCGGATGCTGCATATTCGCCAGTAGACCTCTTGAGAAACCATTTTAGTCTAAGCGGGAGTGTGTATCACAACTATCGAACTGCTGATACCTGAGGATGTTTTTGCATACGGATTTCCAATTATTTTTGTTTGGTCAAAGAATAAGAAAAACTAGGAGTAAGAAAAACTAGCAGTTGCACTTGGGAAGCAATTGAGTACATACATACGTATATATTGGGGTTATATAAAGGAGTGTCTGAGGGGCGAATAAATTAATGGCAACGAGTCGAGTGAATATTTAAGGATTGGAAAGGACGTGTGAACTTAAAGATAAATCGACGTTTCCCTCCATTGTGCCAGAGTGCCTGGAAACCTTTCAAAGATATTTTACGTAGTTCCATCAATTTCTGGACGTGTGAATATGATAAGTGGTCCCTGCGGAGAGAGATTTTTCGAAAGGTAAAATCTGAGGATAGAAAATCAGAGGAGAAATATTCAGGCGAAAAGTTATGGAATGAAAATGAAAGGGACTGCTATTCACTTGGACGATTTATCACTCCCAAAGGATCTCAAAACATTGGATGGAAAGCATAGTTTACTGGCTTTTAGATTGCTCACGTGCATTAGCTTATGCACTTTGGCAGGAATGACGGTGAGAAGTTTCTTTCTAATTGAGCCCTTAGGAGTACATTTATGTATAAGGCTATAGGTAGATAGATAAAACTATAAGATTTTACAGAAATCTTTTTATCTCCTTTTTAAATTCTGGTAAATTCATTTTTGTGTGGAACGTTCCGAAGAGTTTAAAAATATGGTTTGTACTCATGTCTTAAGTATTGGTATGTTTATTTGTTTGTTACATAATTCATAATTTATTGATAAAAATATCATTTACAATAGTTTTACGTCATAGTTTTGAATATAGCATCCGAGTACATTTTTAACAGAAGGGGATGCATGATCACAGTGCCTTAGAACAGAAGCGTAATGGACAATGTTATTATAAACGACACTTAGCTTTCTTTTGTACTCCGCACTATACCCAATGCAAATTTAGATCGTTTGCGAGTAGACATTTTTAGAGCAAGGAGAGGTTACAGAGTCAAAAGCTTCGGTAAAAGAGTACCATAATTGTTATCTAGAGCCAAACGTACGAGTATGTCATCAGTCATCTTTAACAGAGTTGTTATGCATATGTTTGTGCCTAAAATCCGATTGACTGTTATATAGAAAATCGGATCTTTACAGATAACTTGATAACTGTTAGTGAATTATTTCTCCAAAATTTTGGCCAAAAATGGAAGAAAGGGTACTGTTCACTGTTTAAGATGAGAATCACTTTTGCTTTTTAGTATAGAGGAATTAAACACGTGATTTATCACGGGAAGAATGTGATTTACAAATATGGGATGGCTCACAACAATTGCAGCAGATTTAGATTTTATTTTAGGAACTGCATCGGCTTGGTCAACGTTGGAAACTTGAAAGTAGATAGGCGACTCAGCTTCAATTGCCTTTCCAATATGTTGCTCTTTATTAAGTCCAACCCCAATATCTTTTAGGTTTCTCCATACTTCTTTAGAAACTAGGTTCTTACTAAAACGAACAACAAAATAAGCCATTTTAAATAAAATTTACGTTTACGTGGGTTACGAAAGTTGTTGTTGTTGCTTTGAAAATTGTTTTTTTTAGGGAACGTGCGTATTAACTAAGTTTAAGATGTTACTTTGAGAAAAATTAACGTGTGGATTTTGTTTTTTTTATTTTAAGTTTTATTAATGTAATCTGTATTTTACGTTGGATACATTTAGCAAAAGAAACTCGATTAAGAAATTTAAAGGCTTTAGTTATATATACATATATTTATATAAATACAAGGTGGGGCAAAAGTAATGTGATAATGTGAATGTGCCATAATTTTTGCAAATGGCGTCAACAACAAGCAGTAACAATAACCGCGTTCTTCAGGTGTGTATCGCTCCATTGCTTATTGTTAACTAATTCTATATCTGTCTACGATATAAATATCAAAGTATATCTGACGCCATTTGCAAAAAATAAGGTACATTCACATTATGACATTACTTTTGTCCCACCTTTTATAAAGAAGTGGGCGTCGTGGCGTAGTTGTTAGTGTGTCGGATCACTACGCAAGAAGTTCCAAGTTCGAATCCCAGAAAACACCAAAAAGTTTTTTCATGATCCCACCTCTCGCAAACGTCTGACAAACATCCGAGAGTATTGTTGTCACGAGAAAGCTTCTCAAATCAAATTGCCGTTCGAATACGGCACTAAACTGTAGGTTCCTTCCATTCGTGTGAAAAAATATAGCGCACACAACACGAGTGGTTGCGAGAAGCTAGGCCCTGGCACTTAAAGAGCTGTTGCGCCAAATATTTATTTTATTTTTTTATAAAGATAAGATATGTGTATAAGATATATATCATATATATCATATATATATTTTTTTATAATTCATGTTTATGTGACGGATGAGGTCTTGCGGTGTTCTTCGTTTCAATCTTCTTGAGCTTGTAGTCTTGACCTATATGACATTAGGATGGCGATAGTGTCTTCTTTTATTGTGGATACTTGTAGGTATCTGTGTAATTGAATATTTGAAACAACACAGAGGAAATTGAGAATCATACGAAGCATATTGTTTTGGAAACGTTGTAGTATTTCAAGATTGCTGCGGTACCCCATAGTTGAATGCCATGGGGTACCGCAAATGTAAAGTTTTTTTTGTAAATAAAGAAACTTTGCATTCACCCAACCCCGCACTTAGTCCAAATCCAACAGTGACCCCAAGCTGGGGGGTTGAAGGGGGGCAGCACAACCCCACATATATTCCACTGTTTATGCATTGAGGACTTATTTCGAACCAACAGTTTTTGAGCATTCTCAGAAAACACCAAAAAGTTTTTTCATGATCCCACCTCTCGCAAACGTCTGACAAACATCCGAGAGTATTGTTGTCACGAGAAAGCTTCTCAAATCAAATTGCCGTTCGAATACGGCACTAAACTGTAGGTCCCTTCCATTCGTGTGAAAAAATATAGCGCACACAACACGAGTGGTTGCGAGAAGCTAGGCCCTGGCACTTAAAGAGCTGTTGCGCCAAATATTTATTTTATTTTTTTATAAAGATAAGATATGTGTATAAGATATATATCATATATATCATATATATATTTTTTTATAATTCATGTTTATGTGACGGATGAGGTCTTGCGGTGTTCTTCGTTTCAATCTTCTTGAGCTTGTAGTCTTGACCTATATGACATTAGGATGGCGATAGTGTCTTCTTTTATTGTGGATACTTGTAGGTATCTGTGTAATTGAATATTTGAAACAACACAGAGGAAATTGAGAATCATACGAAGCATATTGTTTTGGAAACGTTGTAGTATTTCAAGATTGCTGCGGTACCCCATAGTTGAATGCCATGGGGTACCGCAAATGTAAAGTTTTTTTTGTAAATAAAGAAACTTTGCATTCACCCAACCCCGCACTTAGTCCAAATCCAACAGTGACCCCAAGCTGGGGGGTTGAAGGGGGGCAGCACAACCCCACATATATTCCACTGTTTATGCATTGAGGACTTATTTCGAACCAACAGTTTTTGAGCATTCTCAGAAAACACCAAAAAGTTTTTTCATGATCCCACCTCTCGCAAACGTCTGACAAACATCCGAGAGTATTGTTGTCACGAGAAAGCTTCTCAAATCAAATTGCCGTTCGAATACGGCACTAAACTGTAGGTCCCTTCCATTCGTGTGAAAAAATATAGCGCACACAACACGAGTGGTTGCGAGAAGCTAGGCCCTGGCACTTAAAGAGCTGTTGCGCCAAATATTTATTTTATTTTTTTATAAAGATAAGATATGTGTATAAGATATATATCATATATATCATATATATATATTTTTATAATTCATGTTTATGTGACGGATGAGGTCTTGCGGTGTTCTTCGTTTCAATCTTCTTGAGCTTGTAGTCTTGACCTATATGACATTAGGATGGCGATAGTGTCTTCTTTTATTGTGGATACTTGTAGGTATCTGTGTAATTGAATATTTGAAACAACACAGAGGAAATTGAGAATCATACGAAGCATATTGTTTTGGAAACGTTGTAGTATTTCAAGATTGCTGCGGTACCCCATAGTTGAATGCCATGGGGTACCGCAAATGTAAAGTTTTTTTTGTAAATAAAGAAACTTTGCATTCACCCAACCCCGCACTTAGTCCAAATCCAACAGTGACCCCAAGCTGGGGGGTTGAAGGGGGGCAGCACAACCCCACATATATTCCACTGTTTATGCATTGAGGACTTATTTCGAACCAACAGTTTTTGAGCATTCTCAGAAAACACCAAAAAGTTTTTTCATGATCCCACCTCTCGCAAACGTCTGACAAACATCCGAGAGTATTGTTGTCACGAGAAAGCTTCTCAAATCAAATTGCCGTTCGAATACGGCACTAAACTGTAGGTCCCTTCCATTCGTGTGAAAAAATATAGCGCACACAACACGAGTGGTTGCGAGAAGCTAGGCCCTGGCACTTAAAGAGCTGTTGCGCCAAATATTTATTTTATTTTTTTATAAAGATAAGATATGTGTATAAGATATATATCATATATATCATATATATATATTTTTATAATTCATGTTTATGTGACGGATGAGGTCTTGCGGTGTTCTTCGTTTCAATCTTCTTGAGCTTGTAGTCTTGACCTATATGACATTAGGATGGCGATAGTGTCTTCTTTTATTGTGGATACTTGTAGGTATCTGTGTAATTGAATATTTGAAACAACACAGAGGAAATTGAGAATCATACGAAGCATATTGTTTTGGAAACGTTGTAGTATTTCAAGATTGCTGCGGTACCCCATAGTTGAATGCCATGGGGTACCGCAAATGTAAAGTTTTTTTTGTAAATAAAGAAACTTTGCATTCACCCAACCCCGCACTTAGTCCAAATCCAACAGTGACCCCAAGCTGGGGGGTTGAAGGGGGGCAGCACAACCCCACATATATTCCACTGTTTATGCATTGAGGACTTATTTCGAACCAACAGTTTTTGAGCATTCTCAGAAAACACCAAAAAGTTTTTTCATGATCCCACCTCTCGCAAACGTCTGACAAACATCCGAGAGTATTGTTGTCACGAGAAAGCTTCTCAAATCAAATTGCCGTTCGAATACGGCACTAAACTGTAGGTCCCTTCCATTCGTGTGAAAAAATATAGCGCACACAACACGAGTGGTTGCGAGAAGCTAGGCCCTGGCACTTAAAGAGCTGTTGCGCCAAATATTTATTTTATTTTTTTATAAAGATAAGATATGTGTATAAGATATATATCATATATATCATATATATATATTTTTATAATTCATGTTTATGTGACGGATGAGGTCTTGCGGTGTTCTTCGTTTCAATCTTCTTGAGCTTGTAGTCTTGACCTATATGACATTAGGATGGCGATAGTGTCTTCTTTTATTGTGGATACTTGTAGGTATCTGTGTAATTGAATATTTGAAACAACACAGAGGAAATTGAGAATCATACGAAGCATATTGTTTTGGAAACGTTGTAGTATTTCAAGATTGCTGCGGTACCCCATAGTTGAATGCCATGGGGTACCGCAAATGTAAAGTTTTTTTTGTAAATAAAGAAACTTTGCATTCACCCAACCCCGCACTTAGTCCAAATCCAACAGTGACCCCAAGCTGGGGGGTTGAAGGGGGGCAGCACAACCCCACATATATTCCACTGTTTATGCATTGAGGACTTATTTCGAACCAACAGTTTTTGAGCATTCTCATTTCTTATTTTTAGTATCAGATATTAAATTTGTTGTTGTCAGATTTAAAAACAAAAGGAAAATAATTTTACTTACATGTTCAGTATAGAGTATAGATAGTTTTTTTTTTTACCAGCACGTCCAGCCGGTATGTTTCTTTTATCACTTTGTTCACCATTTCTTTTATCGACTTTGAACCTTTATTGACATTTGGCGTGAATACGTCACAGAGGTGTTTAGCACAATTTTCAGCTTTTTCCATGTCACTTCTGGCCCAAGTTGCATTGTTTCTTATGAGCCGATGAGATATAATTGGACGTTTGAATCTCTTCGTCGCTTTCCAAAGGAAAAAATCGGAAGATGCGGTGTTATCCAAGCTCAGGATACGACTACTTAATTAACGTTAACTAATTAACGACTACAAGATTTCATATTATATATAAAGTGCTTGGTTATTTCATAACAATTAAAATCGCAGCAAACAATTACCCTTGCAAAGGAAAAAGACAGATTTTCTGAGGTATGGAAAGGGGAGAAATCTGTATTCGAATTAGGTATATAAATCACACCAAGCAGACAACTACATTTAATATGTATACTCTGTTAATCTGTCGGTAGGCGACAATTGCAATTGAAACCAAGGCGAACATAAGATGCAATACTACCACCAGATCTGCATTTCCTATCCACGCGGGCATGTTACATTCTTTTAAGTTGTAATGTTCATCAGCAATTTTTTCCTGAAACCAAGTCTCAGAAACACATACAACATCTACATCAGACCCAATAACCACGAAATTCATCTATTTTTCGGTACAAGTTTTGCGTGTTTACGTGACATACGTTAAGTGACATACGTTGATCCATTTGGA
This sequence comes from Pocota personata, assembly GCA_963082735.1. NCBI lineage: Eukaryota > Metazoa > Arthropoda > Insecta > Diptera > Syrphidae > Pocota > Pocota personata. Next base: position 97,006,328 of record OY720430.1, on the reverse strand, counting down.
GCTTCTGATGAAGCGTAGAATGTACCTAACGTCAATATTATTCAGATCATTTAGGTCATTGAAACAGAAAGCTCCTAAGTGGAGTTTGCTTCTTTGGGAGAGAGCTGGGTAGGTGCAAAGAAGGTGGAAAATAGTCTCTTCCTCCTCCTCATCTATGCAGCTTCTGCTGAGAAGACGCCAAGCCTTGTTGCATGCTTGTCTATCAGACAGTGTCCAGTTTTGACACCTATAACAGCACTAATATGCTTTCTATTTAGAGAAATCAAATTCCTAGAGCGTTTGAGATCCAACATAGGCCAAATCTGTTTTGTCACTAGACAAGTTGTACTATTTGTCCACCTAGAATTTGTCTTTACTGTAGCATTCAGCTTTAATTTAAGTTTGCATGTAGCGATAGGCATACCTAATAAACTTTTGCCTTGAAGGAAGGGTATTGTTGTTCCATGTCTGGCAAGTTCGTCAGCCTTACAATTCCCTGGAATATCCTTATGCCACGGCACCCAAATTAGGTGAATATTAAACTGCTCAGCCATCTCTATAAGAGAAGATCGGCAGTCTGGAGCTGTTAAAAAATTTGTTGAGGAAGATTCCAAGGATTTGATTGCGGCTTGGCTGTTTGAAAAGATGCGGATATCAATGGCCGATATCACGTTTTCCTTTAACCAAGACAAAACTTCCCTTATTGCCTTATTTCTCCACCGGGAACACGCTACAATGGTTTGGGAGACGAAAAGAGAGGTTTTAATTAAGCCTGTCAGAGAAGACACTACCACCCACCCCGTCGTTAGTTTTTGAACCGTTGGTATAAAAATGTACCGACTTATCTTCCGTAAAGCCACCTTCTTCCCAGAATGCTCTAGAAGGTACGAACACTTGGAAGTTTTTGTCCAAATTTAACTTGGGTATGGTGTAGTCAATGCCTTCAGGGAGTCAATGCCTTCAGGGAAGATATTAAACTTGTTTAAGATGGAGGCGTGGCCATATACTTTTTTAGACCACTGTGAAGTAGCTTTAAGTTGTGTTAGCTGCCATCTGCCTGCTATAAATGTCAAGGGGTGTTAAATGAAAAAGAATGTCCATAGCTGCGGAAGGTGTCATGAACGTTGGGCTTTGCTTAATAACTTCTGGTTTATCGCCTTATCTAAGGCAATCCACCAGACAACTACCTCGTATATAAGGAGCGGTCTAATGACCGAGATATAGAGCCAGTGTGTTAGTCTGGGTTGTAAGCCCTATTTGTACCCAATGGCTTTTTTGCAATAGAAGAGAGCGACAGTGGCTTTCTTAACGCTCCCCTGTATATATTAGATTTCCAGCTTAGTTTCCTATTCAAAATGTTTTGCTTCGTTTGAAAAAGTTTAGCTTGTTCCATTAAGGTGGGATTAGGACGCCCTACCGCACTTCTTGGAAGGCGGTGATGTCCGCTTTATAGCAGTCTAGGGCTTCCGCTACTTATTCGACTACACTCGGCCTGTTAAGGGTCCGAAGATTCCACGTGCAGACCCGAAAGTCCCTGTCCGTATTTCGTTTGCTAGGGTTGTCAACAGTACTTGTTGTTGGTTCGTAACCAGCTTCTTTTTCCATGGTAGGTCAGTTACCCTGACGCACAATGCCCAGTTTGGAGGACCAGATCCTTAGTTAAAACCCCTAGTAAAAGGGGCTGGATATTCTGATGCGAGCAACTCACTAAGTCACCATCTCTTTTTCAACACCCTGGCTCAGTCCGGAAAATCGTTCTTGGCCTGACATCCGAATATATCGAAGTAACCCAAATAATTTGAGCACTTTATAATTTATCCGAAGTGGAAATTGTTGTGCCCACACACAACGCTGTGCCCACACAAGACGCAGCGACCTAACCCAATTCGACACATGTCATTCATATCACTATTTCAGTGCAAACATACAACTGACCTACTGTGGCGACACACATGTCACCCTACCCCATTCCACGAATACGCAACTGACCCACAGCGACGACACACTTGTGCAGTCACACTGACCCACTCAAGTGTCCGCAACAAATAACCGAAAAGGTCACAAAGTGTCGATTACAAATGTTACGTATTGTTACACTTTTGTTGATTCACAGCCGGCCCAATTGCCCATGCACCAAAAGAACAAATAAAAAAACAAGAGATGTTAAAGAAAATATGGGATTTTTATTTTTAATCGGTGGTCTTGGACAACTCGTCCAAAAAAGAAAATCAGAACAACCCACAAAAATGTGACGGACCGAGAAAACGGATGACAACTCTCTCTCCATCTACTATATATGACGTTTTCGTTTTGCTCTTTCTTCTTCTTCCTTCACTAGTCGGGCTTTACATGAGCCCGTAACACGGCTCCCTCATTCGAAGATTGAGTGTCCTCAGTCGCCGAAACTGTATTTCCGAAGATGGTCAGGATGAGTAAGTGGCTAGTTCAACTTAGGCGTTGCTCGCAGATCGGCATAATGCCAACCGATCTCTATGCACCACCAGCGGTCTTCTTCCTCCTTCCTTGGTTAGCCGGTAGAGCACGTCACCCATCTTGCCCTCAACCTTATAGGGTCCCTGCCAGTTGTTCTGCAGTTTGGGGCAGAGCCCTTTCTTCCTCTTCGGGGCGTATAACCTAACTGTGTCTCCGTCTTTAAATGGTGTTGCTTTTGCGCGGAGGTCATATCGGTCGCCTACTGTACTGCAAAAGTTGGTTTCTATTGAACGAGTTCACCGTCGTTAGTCTCTTTGAAAGTTCCTCTACGTAATTAGAAATGCTAGTTGGTTGATCTGGAGGGAGACCAGTGTACAGCTCCGAGGGTAGACGAAGTTCTCGACCAAAAGTTAGAAATGCAGGTGTCTGTCTGGTTGCTTCATGAACCGCGGTGCGGTAGGCCAATAGAAGGAACGGCAAATGGTCGTCCCAGTCCCGCTGATTTTCGGCGACATATTTCGCGAGGTAATTAAGCAACGTACGGTTGAACCGTTCGACCATTCCGTCCGATTGTGGATGTAGGGCGGTCGTACGGGTTTTATCTATCCCAAACCTCTCCAAAACTTGCGCAAATACGACAGACTCGAAATTTCTTCCTTGGTCTGAATGCAATTGGAGTGGGACTCCAAATCGTGAGAAGACATGCACGATAAGAGCTTCCGACACTCTTTCCGCTGTCTGGTCAGGCAAGGGAATAGCCTCTGGCCATTTTGTAAAGTAGTCGCAAAAAACAAGGACGTACCTGTTGCCTTTAGTTGTAACTGGTAACGGTCCCAAAATGTCGATGGCCACGCGCTCGAAGGGTGCTCCAACATAAACGGATTGTAATGGTGCCCGAGTTCAATAGTAGCTCTGTTTTATCTTCGTTAAGGTTTTGCGTATTCCGAAGTGACCACCTGTTGGGCTATCGTGCATCGCCTTCATAGTGCCTGTCTGTAAGAACATAAGGATTAAAACTTGGTAATACTCACCGACACTTTCTCGGGATCAACGGCAATACCTGCACTAGACACAACGTGACCCAAGAATCGAACTTCCTTTCTTTCCAGCCAACATTTCTTTGGGGATAGGCGAAGACCAGCATTTCGCAGGCAAAGGAAGACTACCTCCAGGTTTTGCAGCAGTTCGGCGAAGGTTTTACCATGTACGATCACATCATCTAAGTACACCAAACACATAGTGTAGTTGAGGCCTTCCAATACCACATCCATTAGACGCTGGAACGTGGCAGGTGCGTTGGTCAAGCCAAACGGCATGACATTGAACTCGTAAAGACCGGTACCAATGGAGAACGCTGTCTTTTCTTTGTCCTTGCTGTCCATTTCCACCTGCCAATATCCAGAGCGTAGGTCCAGGGTGGCAAACCAGACCGACCCTCCAAGTGCTTCTAAAGTTAAGTCGATTCGCGGTAAGGGATACGAATTCTTTTTTGTGGCGCAGTTGAGTTTTCGATAATCGACGCAGAAACGAAGGGACCCATCTTTCTTTTGGACGAGGACGATGGGAGAACACCAAGGACTACTAGACGGCTGGACGATGTTTTGTGCCTTCATCTCCTCCAAAATTCGTTTAGCCTCTTCTCTTCGGCTAAGGGGCAGCCTACGTGGCGGTTGTTTTATCGGGGCTGTCGCACCTGTATCGATCTGATGTCTGGTGATAGTGGTGCGCCCTTGGCCACTACAGGAGCCTGAAAAGACATGGTTATTTCGGAAAACTAGAGATTTTAACCTTTCTTGTTCCTCGGACGTCAAGCCAGTGGCAGCCCTTTGCATCATCTCCTGCAGATCCAGAGAAAGTACAGTGGCTATGGCACTCTCAATTCGCCGACATTGGAATAATTTGGGATGTGTCTCAAGGTGGACAGTTAGCTCGTCTTCTGATATCCCAATTTCTCTTGCAGAAATATTTGTTAAACGAACTAATATTTCACCGTTGAACACTTGGTACACTAATTCGGCCGATGAAAGCTGTGGGATCTGGGACGTTATTCTGACGAGCACAGTTTCCTCGTTTGGGATTGACATAGCTATCCGAAGCCAACCATCGGAGAAGGCGGGTATATGGATATCACATTGGCAAGCTAACGTCTTCTGGACAATCGATGGATTTAAAGTGATGACTTTTTCGTTGATTTGCAACGTGTTGTCTCGTAAATTGATAGTACAAGAAAACTGCTGCAAAAAGTCCAGGCCAATGATGCAGTCGTCCGAGATGATGGCTACATAGACGGACTGTAGTGTACTGCATTGGCCTACTTGAAGAACTACTTCCAGAACTCCTTCGACTGGTGCGATCTCTCCTGCAGCGGTCTGAATAACTGCGCGCGATGGACTAATCGGCGGGCTGGTAACCATCTTCTTGAGAACACGGGGATGAATGATTGTCTGGGTAGCACCTGTATCAAGGCAAGAGGCATTGTTGAGTCGTAAGGGAATAAACAAGTTGTTTGGAATGGTGGTCGAGCAGATGAACAGGGTTTCTGGTTGAGAGGCGATCACGTCCCTCACTAACTCCGCCCCCCGGGAGTCAGCAGGTACTGGTTTCCCGATAGAATAATCGACTGATCAATTTCAGTGCTTGATGGATTTTGCGGACTAATTCGTAAGTTGACAGCTCGTGGTCCCAAGCGAGCAGCTTCGACATCGAAGATTACTGCCAATCCTTCCTGACGCAAGTTAGGTGTTCGACTTAATTCACTGCGTGGTGTGTATACTATTTCCTCATTGTCATCCCGCCTGACGAAACCGTATCTTGTGCGGTGGATGAACTTTATTTTCCCCTTGACATCAATCTCTCGTTTCACATTGGGTTCGTTGAAGACTTTGGGAGCATTGTGGTTTTTTCGCGGCAGGTTACGCTCCCTTAAACTGCCCGATTCCCGTTTCCCGAGAATGCGACTGACTCCTGGTTCACTGCTTGATGGATGTCCACTTCCACAACTCGAATCTGTCGACGGCTATGCCTGGTAGCAACGTGACTGGCTTCGGCACGCACGGCTAAAGATAAAGCTCTTTCTAAAGTGTCGGGGGCACAGTCACGCACTCGCTGCTGTATATCGCTGTCAAGGATTCCGTCAGTGAACTGTCCCAGAGCGATGCGATTCCTTGCTTGCTCTGGGCAGTCGGGAAATGCCAAATAAATTAAGCGTTGAATGTCTGTAGCCAATTCATTTAAGGTCTCCTTGTTTCTCTGCATTCGTCCACGCAGTTCGGAGTGTGCTGTCGCTTGTTCGAACTCATTTCCAAACCTTTGCCTAAAAGCTGCATCCAAGCGAACGAAATCATCTCGAACATCTGAAGAGAGTGTCTCATAAAACGTCAATGCAGTGCCCCTCAAGTAAGGAGCAAGGTAAAGTGCTTCAAAATTCCCTGACCAATCATTAACCCTTGCCACAGTCTCGAAGTGTAGAAGGTAAGTGCGCCATGGCATTCTTCCATCAAATTCGTGGGGCTGTACGGGAACACGATGAGGCGGCCCAGTTATGATAATCTGGTCCACCATTTGCACGTCGGTTGCCGAAGTCTTCCTTCTGTACGACTGTTGTTGGTGACCAGAGGCAGCCAAGTTGTGATTATCTTGAATATGGGTGGAGCTGCAGGCTGATCCGGTCTTTTCATTGGAGTTCTCTCCTTGTTCATCTGTCGGATGCAAGGCAGCTTCAGCATTTGGGTCTATAGGAGTAGAGAGGTTAGCTAGCTCTTCAAGACGGGTACTAAATAATTCTTGCTGAGTAGTTTCGACCTTTCCCACTCGCAAGCTAACATCTGCAACTGAATTCTGCAACATTTCCATTAATGTTGTCTGATCGGCCAGCAATTTGGACTGGGCATCCAATTTCGCCAAGGTCTGTTTAATTTTCTCTTCCATTTGGAGGATTCCACGCGGTTTAGACTCTATTGTGGAATCGATCGGTGACCCCACATCTGACACCAAATTGTTACACTTTTGTTGATTCACAGCCGGCCCAATTGCCCATGCACCAAAAGAACAAATAAAAAAAACAAGAGATGTTCAAGAAAATATGGGATTTTTATTTTTAATCGGTGGTCTTGGACAACTCGTCCAAAAAAGAAAATCAGAACAACCCACAAAAATGTGACGGACCGAGAAAACGGATGACAACTCTCTCTCCATCTACTATATATGACGTTTTCGTTTTGCTCTTTCTTCTTCTTCCTTCACTAGTCGGGCTTTACATGAGCCCGTAACAGTATTCTTGCGACCACTTGTAAATAAACTAGTGCAAGAATACGTCACATGGATCGAATTACTTTGATGACCCATTGACGGTACAATGGGTAAGGTACGAACAATGAGACATAGAGGAAACATCGGAAACGATTGGATGGACAGTGGAGTCTGAACAGCCAAACAGAAAGATCATTTATTGCAAATCTACAAATCACAAATCGACTCGCGTATCCACTCGCGCGTTTCAACAGAGTCCTAAGTTTAAAAATAAAAATAAAAATATATAAAATATATTCCAAAGTCATAAGTGAGTTCATGTTGTTTTTATTTTGAGTCTCGAGTTCCAAAAGTATTTTTTTTTTTTTTGTGTGAAAAAAAGGAGAAAAAAAAACTACAATTCTCTACGATAAAAAAGACAAAAGAAACGGATATATAGTTTTATTATAAAAGTAATTAATTACTTCAACAAATAAAAGAATTACAGGAAAAAAGTATTTGATAATATTAACGAGACTCCTCAGCTTGACAGCGTAGTTAATACTCCCCCAATCTGTTGTGTAATCTCCAAAACTCGTGAGAGTAAGAGTGGAACAGTAACGTCACAATATGCAACAGTGCTGCCACTCAGCCTACATCCGGCCATCCTGCATTTCTTCCGCCTCGGATGAATGGTCACTTTCACTATCAAGTCTGCTGTCCTTTCGCCAAGGCTTCATAAAATCGCAACTGGTAGTAGTCGTGTTGGGCCCCTCATGAGATGCAACTTTCTTCACCGTATAACGTCCACCTCTGCCCTTAGAAACAACTGCATACGGTCCTAAAAAATCTGTAAAGAGTTTGTTACCCGCCCCAAATTGCGTTCTTTTTATAGCTACTATGTCCCCCACATCATACTCAATCGCTGCCTTTCTCTTACGGTTAAATGTTTGTCTATTCTCAGCTTGAACTTTCTCAATTTGCTGTCGCACATTAAATCGTATTTGTTCTCTGTTGTCATCATGTTGCTTGAGTAACTCCAACCTCACCATCTCCAAGACTTCAACGTCATCTTTCTTCCGCATTGGAACACCAAACAGCACTTCAAATGGTGTTCGTTGAATCGACCTTTGCAGCGTACTGTTTATGGCAATTTGCACCCGTGATATGCACTTGTACCATTTCTCCGGCGAATCAGCTGATAATCTCCTGAGAACTTCGATGACTACACGGTTCGAGAGTTCAGCTTAGCCATTTACCCGAGACACGCTCGTGGTCACCGCAATGTGCTCTATATTTTGTTCAGTGCAAAAATCTTGAAAACTGCTAGAACAAAATGCACTCCCTTTATCTGTAATGAACCGCCTAGGATTTTCAAAATGTTGTTGCAGCTCTCTTATTTTACGTAAAGTTTCCTCCGCTGACACCGTGTTCGTTGGAAAAATCCGCAGAAACTTCGAAAATCCGTCAGTAACAGTTAAGATATACTTATACTGCTTTGTTGTTACGTCCATCGGGCCGATGTGATCAAGATGGAAAGTATCAAATGGTTCGTCTCCTTTGTCCAGCTGATTAAGAAACCCCTCCTGCTTGCCTACTTTTCTGTTCGCCAGTATGCACTTGACACAATTGTTGAGACGTCTCTGCACTTTGTCCCTTAGCTGGAGAATGAAAAATTCTTGCGAAATGAGGTGCATTGTTTTCTACACCCCAAAGTGTCCCTCATCGTGCTTCAAGTTGATGATTTCGGTTTCCATATTGTGAGGAACCACTAAAAGTGAAAGACCATTTACTTCTTTAAAAAGCAACTCACCTCGGGTTTGGAAATTATCGTAGGTTTTTTCCTTAAGCACTTCTTTTACTGCCGTTATAAAGCTGTCTGCGTCTTGTGCCTTCTTTATGCGAACCAATAGCTCCTGTAGAATGGCGTACACTGCTGGTGAACCGGTTAACGAACCGACATGGGTCATCCTTGATCCTGCACGGTGTTTGACATCATAGTCACAATCCTGCATATATAAAATCCATCTTTTGACAGCATTTGGTAATTCCTTTTTGTTTACAGTTTGACGGAATGCAGCGCAGTCAGTCCCAACAGGTAAATCTGAAATTTTTCCAGCCTCTGTTCAGCTGTGTTGTTCTTTCTACTATAGTAGAAGACTGGATGCAGCTGATTATCGTCACTTCTTTGCAGAAGAATCTCTCCTATGCCCTCTTGACTAGCATCTGCATGCACTTCGGTGTCTACTCCTTGACGGTAGATGGTAAGTACAGGTTTACTTGTCAGAGCCTGCTTTAATGCTGCAAACGCCTGTCGTTGGGGAGCTGCAATTACGAATTTACAATTTTTTTTTTGTTAGATCAGTTAAAGGCTTTGCTAACATTGAATAGGAGTTAATAAAACGTCTGAAGAAGCTTATAAATCCAAGAAACCCCTGCAGTTTTTTCAAATTTGTCGCCTCTGGAAACTTAGATACAGCATAGATATTTTCCTCAGAGGGACTTACCGTACCATTCTCTACCACATGTCCGAGGAAAGTGACTCTCCGCTGGAGGAACTTACATTTTGGCCAGTTAAAAACCAATCCATTATCTGCTGCAACCTGTAGTACGATGATTAGTTTTTCCAGGCATTCCTCATTGCTTTTCCCAGATATAATGAGATCATCAATGAAGGTTCTTAATATCTTTCGCCTGACTAAATCGCGAAAGACAACAGTGATAAATCTCACAAAAACAGCGGGCCCATTTTTCAGCCCGAACGGCACAAAATTAAATTCCCATTCACCATCTTCAGTAACAAAGGCTGTGAATTTTTTACTGCTTTCGTCCATGGAAACGTGAAAGAACCCATTCTTCAGGTCCAGCGTTATAAATACCACATCATCCTCCAAATTGTCTAAGACGCTCTCAATAAGTGGTACTGGAAATCCATATCTTATTGTCTTGGCATTGACTTCCCTGTAGACGATGCATAACCTGAATGAACCACCCTTCTTTCTCACAACAACGACACGGCTTGTAAACGGTGAAGACGAGGGTCGAATGATTCCAGCTTTGGACCACTCTTCAACCTGCTTCTTGACCACTTCAGCTTCATTAATTGGAAGACGTCGTGGTGTTGAGTAAATGGGAGTCTCATCACTCAATACGATAGTCATCTTAATAGGACAATCACTTACAGTTTTCGGCTTGTAATTTTAAATAAGCTCTTTCACCTGAGACTCATATTGACCTGGGACTTCAATATCGGTGTTTCCATCCACCTCGATGTTCATGATGCAGTTTCCGTATTCCTTCTCAAAAAATGTCGTCTCTCCATCTATCATTATCACCTTTGCCTGTGCCATTACATCACGTCTGATTATTGCATCAACACGAATGCAATTGTCTGGAACCACATGTATAATGAACATCAGCTTAACATCGTCAATCATCATATCAGCTTTAAAATTCCCTAACGTACTATACTTTCCTTGACCCAGACCAACTAAATTTATCTTTTCTTTATTTAACAGCTCTACTTCAGCCAGCTTTGCAAAACTATTTTTCCGAATTAAAGAAATTTCAGCACCTGAATCAATTAATGCTTTAAAAAACCGACCGTTTATAGAAATAGGCTTCGAATTAATTACGGAAAACGCATTAGCTTCCTTAGAATTTGTTGATTGACAGTTATTTAACATGTGGCCTGTTCCGTTACTTCTAAAACATTTTGTTGCAGAACGGCAATCCTTCCTTTGGTGTTCAGAAGACCCGCAATTGAAGCAATGCATATAGTTTGCACCACGCGACATTTTACCGTACCCTTGCCCGCTATTTTTTGATGACAATCCGTATGAAAAAGCACCGCTGCTACTGCTACCACCTACCTCCACCGAAACTCATTCCAACTTTAGCTTTAAATTTCAAAAAATAGTTCATATTTTCCGAAAAGCTCCGATAAAGATTTTGCACCGTATAATATGAGTTTATGGTCTTCACGAGCCCCGATACCACTTATTATGTACGTGATCAACGAAATGTCATCCACGTCAGCTAACTGCCCAATTTCTTTCATTTTATAGGCATATTCCCGAAAACTTTCATTTTTTCCCATTTTTCTATTTTGTAGACGCATATATATGTCCGCTTTGCAAAATGTTTTTTCAAATTCCGCACACATAATTCTCTTGAGATCGTAAAAGGACTTACAAGTGCACGTTTTCATAAAGCATTTTGCCGAACCTGTCAACTGTTTTCTCGCGAATATCAATTTTTCCAGCTCTGACCATTTTAATAGCAACGCAACATCCTCAAAATCCGCAAACCATGACCTAATTGACAGACTATCATCGCCACTATACTTCGAAATTAAATCTTCCACATCTCTAACGGAAAAGAGAGAAGATGAATCATCGCCAGCACCACGTGAACTGTTAAATGACTGCCCGCTGCCTGATTGACCCGATCCCGCAAAAATATCCGCTTCAGCTGCCTTTTTGGCCGTCTCCACTACTTTTTTATTAGCCAACTCTGCGTTTGCTTCTTTCAAGCGATCTAATAAGACTGCCTTAACTCCACTCGTGTCCAATCCTAGTTTGGACAGTTCCCCTCTTAATTGCTCCACCGTCCACGATTCCATTGCAAAAAAAAAAAATAAAAAAATTTCCCGCGTAAATTAATTAATAGAAAAGAAAAAAAATATTTTTTAGGATGAACTTTTGATTAACTCTAGGTTGAGCCCCCAAAGATGTAGGAACCAGATCAATCAAATAATATAACAAAATAGTTCTATTATAAAAGTAATTAGTTACATCAACAAATAAAAGAATTACAGGAAAAAAAGTATTTGATAATATTAACGAGACAGCTTAGCCACGACTCCTCAGCTTGACGGCTTAGTTAATACTCCCCCAATCTGTTGTGTAATCTCCAAAACTCGTAAGAGCAAGAGTTGAACAGTGACGTAACAATATACAACAGTGCTGCCACTCAGCCTACATATATATATTTATATATATCATAACGTATACTAAGAGTGGCAGTGTTTAGAAGACCCATAACCGTAAGTCCTTACCACCTTTAGAGCGAAGGTATTTGGCAAACATTGGGCAATAATAGAAAGACCAGGACAAACGCAGCTCTAGGGCTCTAGGACAGCATCCAACAATCGACGTTATGAATACCACACAGTAAGCTTAACATTTATACATATCTGGTTGGTTGGTTGGTTTGAGAGGGTGAGCTTATGCTCTTCACTTAGGCCTCCATTGGGCCCGTTGTGTTCCCCTCATCTGCGTAACTGTAAGGAATAGTAATGTGTTTTGGGAATTATGTATTGAGAGGATTTAGGTCTAGGGATCATGGGTAGTATCAACTATATCGTATAGTGATCGGGGAATCGTAGTGTTCGTCTGGCGAACTCCAGTATATCCCCGATTCCTTTCTTATTGAGGTGTGTAATATCCGGAATCCTTGGAGATCCAAGAATTTTCAGCCTTAGCCTCGCTGTAGCGGGACAGTGACAGAGGAAGTGCTCTATATCTTCCTCCTCCTCTTCACAGTTGGCACAGATTGCTGTATCAGCTATCCCGAGTCTGAACGAATGTTTGTTGAGATTGATGTGCCCTGTTAAAAGTCCCACCATCAATCTCAATTGTGTTCTGCTTGAGTTAAAAGCTCTTTTTGCTGTGTTGTTACTCGGTTTGGTTATTACAGATCTAGCCACTTTGCACGTGTCTAGATTCGTCCAGTAGTTATTGAACTCCTGTCGTATCTTATCATTGATTATTGTTTTAATAGTTGTCAGAGGGACCCCTATTGTACTATCCGGGTTCAGTTCTGTATTGCCCGCTCCTTTCCTTGCTAGTTCGTCTGCCTTTTCGTTGCCCGGTACACCCTCGTGCCCCGGTACCCATGTGAGACGGACTCTATTGCGTCTGGCAAGTAAGTTCAATTTAGTTTTGCACTCCCTTACTAGTAGTGATTTCGACATGGGGTTTGTGATCGCGCTAATTGCTGCTTTGCTGTCCGAGCAGATGTCAATTTGCCTTTCTTCGCTGGTGTCTTCTGCGAGTATTTCGGTTGCCTTCATAATTGCATAGACTTCTGCTTGGAACACCGATACAAATGGTTCTAGGTGAATAGCAAGTTCAATCGGTGGGTTAGCACTAAAGATGCCAGCCCCTGATTCCCCTGATATGTTAGAGCCATCTGTATAAACCGATATCCCATTGGAGTTTCTTGTCGTTCTTTCATACGTCCAATATTCTCTTGCGGGAAAAATTGTTTCGAAGTTGTTGGAGAACGTGTACGATTTCCCAACAACATCACTGGGGCAATCGATGAGTGCTGTCATTACTCTTATCATTTCAGTGATTTTTCGATGTCCCGTATTTGCACCACCGGTGAAATGGCCAATAGTTTTAAGCCGTGAGGCTGAAATACCGGCAATCTTTTTCGCTTCGAGGTGCACTGGTAGAATGTTAAGTATCGCTTCCATGGCCGCGGTTGGTGTTGAGGATTGTGCTCCTGTAATACCCAGGCAGACCATACGCTGCACCTTAGTTAGCAAGTCTCTTGCATACTTTTTGCTCATCACTGGCCACCATACAACTACTCCGTAGAAGATGATGGGTTTTATTACGCATTCGTATATCCAGTGGACCTGTTTCGGTTTCAAGCCCCATGACTTCCCGATGGCCCTCCTGCATATCCAATATGCTCTCTTTGCTTTGGTGACTCTTTCTTCCAGGTTTTTTCTCCAGGTCAGTTTCCTGTCTAATATAATGCCCAGATACTTGACGCTGTCGCGGAGTTGTAGTGATACTCCTCCGAGTTGTGGAATGTGAAAGTCACTAGCGATCTAATAAGACTGCCTTAACTCCACTCGTGTCCAATCCTAGTTTGGACAGTTCCCCTCTTAATTGCTCCACCGTCCACGATTCCATTGCAAAAAAAAAAATAAAAAAATTTCCCGCGTAAATTAATTAATAGAAAAGAAAAAAAATATTTTTTAGGATGAACTTTTGATTAACTCTAGGTTGAGCCCCCAAAGATGTAGGAACCAGATCAATCAAATAATATAACAAAATAGTTCTATTATAAAAGTAATTAGTTACATCAACAAATAAAAGAATTACAGGAAAAAAAGTATTTGATAATATTAACGAGACAGCTTAGCCACGACTCCTCAGCTTGACGGCTTAGTTAATACTCCCCCAATCTGTTGTGTAATCTCCAAAACTCGTAAGAGCAAGAGCTGAACAGTGACGTAACAATATACAACAGTGCTGCCACTCAGCCTACATATATATATTTATATATATCATAACGTATACTAAGAGTGGCAGTGTTTAGAAGACCCATAACCGTAAGTCCTTACCACCTTTAGAGCGAAGGTATTTGGCAAACATTGGGCAATAATAGAAAGACCAGGACAAACGCAGCTCTAGGGCTCTAGGACAGCATCCAACAATCGACGTTATGAATACCACACTGTAAGCTTAACATTTATACATATCTGGTTGGTTGGTTGGTTTGAGAGGGTGAGCTTATGCTCTTCACTTAGGCCTCCATTGGGCCCGTTGTGTTCCCCTCATCTGCGTAACTGTAAGGAATAGTAATGTGTTTTGGGAATTATGTATTGAGAGGATTTAGGTCTAGGGATCATGGGTAGTATCAACTATATCGTATAGTGATCGGGGAATCGTAGTGTTCGTCTGGCGAACTCCAGTATATCCCCGATTCCTTTCTTATTGAGGTGTGTAATATCCGGAATCCTTGGAGATCCAAGAATTTTCAGCCTTAGCCTCGCTGTAGCGGGACAGTGACAGAGGAAGTGCTCTATATCTTCCTCCTCCTCTTCACAGTTGGCACAGATTGCTGTATCAGCTATCCCGAGTCTGAACGAATGTTTGTTGAGATTGATGTGCCCTGTTAAAAGTCCCACCATCAATCTCAATTGTGTTCTGCTTGAGTTAAAAGCTCTTTTTGCTGTGTTGTTACTCGGTTTGGTTATTACAGATCTAGCCACTTTGCACGTGTCTAGATTCGTCCAGTAGTTATTGAACTCCTGTCGTATCTTATCATTGATTATTGTTTTAATAGTTGTCAGAGGGACCCCTATTGTACTATCCGGGTTCAGTTCTGTATTGCCCGCTCCTTTCCTTGCTAGTTCGTCTGCCTTTTCGTTGCCCGGTACACCCTCGTGCCCCGGTACCCATGTGAGACGGACTCTATTGCGTCTGGCAAGTAAGTTCAATTTAGTTTTGCACTCCCTTACTAGTAGTGATTTCGACATGGGGTTTGTGATCGCGCTAATTGCTGCTTTGCTGTCCGAGCAGATGTCAATTTGCCTTTCTTCGCTGGTGTCTTCTGCGAGTATTTCGGTTGCCTTCATAATTGCATAGACTTCTGCTTGGAACACCGATACAAATGGTTCTAGGTGAATAGCAAGTTCAATCGGTGGGTTAGCACTAAAGATGCCAGCCCCTGATTCCCCTGATATGTTAGAGCCATCTGTATAAACCGATATCCCATTGGAGTTTCTTGTCGTTCTTTCATACGTCCAATATTCTCTTGCGGGAAAAATTGTTTCGAAGTTGTTGGAGAACGTGTACGATTTCCCAACAACATCACTGGGGCAATCGATGAGTGCTGTCATTACTCTTATCATTTCAGTGATTTTTCGATGTCCCGTATTTGCACCACCGGTGAAATGGCCAATAGTTTTAAGCCGTGAGGCTGAAATACCGGCAATCTTTTTCGCTTCGAGGTGCACTGGTAGAATGTTAAGTATCGCTTCCATGGCCGCGGTTGGTGTTGAGGATTGTGCTCCTGTAATACCCAGGCAGACCATACGCTGCACCTTAGTTAGCAAGTCTCTTGCATACTTTTTGCTCATCACTGGCCACCATACAACTACTCCGTAGAAGATGATGGGTTTTATTACGCATTCGTATATCCAGTGGACCTGTTTCGGTTTCAAGCCCCATGACTTCCCGATGGCCCTCCTGCATATCCAATATGCTCTCTTTGCTTTGGTGACTCTTTCTTCCAGGTTTTTTCTCCAGGTCAGTTTCCTGTCTAATATAATGCCCAGATACTTGACGCTGTCGCGGAGTTGTAGTGATACTCCTCCGAGTTGTGGAATGTGAAAGTCACTAGTTTTGGTTTTCTTTGTAAAGAGAACCATTTCCGTTTTATTTGGATTTATTTCTAATCCACTCTCCTCCGCCCATTCTTTTATGATTCGAAGGGTGTTTTGCATAAGCTCTCCTATGATGTTCAGGTGCTTACCTCTTATCAGAACGGCTAGGTCATCTGCGTACGCTACACATTTCGCACAGGTTCCATCCAGTGCTTTTAAAAGGTTGTCCATTGTGAGCACCCACAGAAAAGGAGATATTATCCCCCCCTGTGGTGTTCCCGTACGGACTGTTCCCCTTCTTGTGTCGTCTCCCAGTGAAGCTGTGATAATGCGGTTTGTAAGAATGTGTTCTTGCCAATTGTTTATTATTTGGTTATTACAGTATATCGAGAGTGCCTCCACAATTTTTTAGTTTTCACATTGTTAAATGCCCCTTCGATATCTAGAAAAACGCCTGCGACTGATTCCTTGGTTTCAAAAACATCTTCTATTGTGGATACGACCTGGTGTAGTGCCGTCTCAACTGATTTTCCTTTGAAATATGCATGTTGATTAGGACACAGCCGCGGAATTGTAATCTGTGTTCTGATGTAGTTATCACAGATTCTCTTCATTGATTTTAGTAAAAAGGACGTTAGGCTAATAGGTCTGTAGCCCTTTTCTGTCGACAAATCTTTCCCGGGTTTCGGTAGGAACACCACCCTCACCTCTTGCCATTGTGTTGGTGTGTATCCATGATATAGACATCCCCTGAAGATATTGACCAGGGTTTTCTTTAGGGTGTCTAATTCTATCCCTTTTTGCAAGAAGATGGGAAGTATTCCGTCCATGCCCGGTGATTTGTATGGCGCAAATGAGTTAATAGCCCAGGTCACTTTATCTGCATCAACTAGGTTCTCAGTGTCTTCCCATTTTGTATCAGTTCGAGTGACCCCACGCTTGGAAGGTGTAGCTGCCTCGCTGAAACAGTTTGGGAAGTGCACACACATCAGCGTCTCCAAGGTATCAGCTGCGGTTGCCAAGTTATTGCCCGCCTGTAGAAGTTGATAACTTGGTGGTTCCTTGGACAGGATCTTCTTTAATCGCGCTGCTCCATTATTATCGCATATGTTGGTGCAGAAAGTTTTCCATGATTCCCTTTTAGCAGCCCTGGTGAGCTTCTTGAAGCCTCTTTTACTTTCTTTATAGGATTCCCAGTCTGCTTCTTCGTTGGTTCTTAAAGCTTTATTTAGGCGTTGTCTAGCAACCTTCCTTATTTCATGGAGGTCGCCGTTCCACCATTATTGCTTTGCACTTCTAGGTACCGGTTTTAGAGGACAGGCGGCCTCAAAAGATTCTATAATACACTTCTGTACTTTGAGGACTTCATTGTTTAATTGGTTAATCTCAGTGTAGCTGTTATCCTGAGTTGGTGTCAGCTTTCCCTGAAGATTACGTACAAAGATGGACCAGTCAGTTTTCTTAGGATTCCTAATCATTATTTTGGATTTGTGATCAATTCCAATATCAAAACTCAACCACCTGTGGTCCGAAAAGGAGATCTCATTACTGATCCTCCAGTTCGACACCAAGTGTATAGACCTAACGTCGCATAAGGTTATATCTAATACCACCCTTCTAATTTTATTTATGAAGGTTGGTGTACAACAAGGTAATCAAGTTTTCAATATTTAAATAATCGGCTAAACACTCACCTCTTTTGTTGATGTTCGTACTACCCCAGTTAGTGTGGTGGGCTTTAGAGTCCATACCCACTATGAGGCTCTTCTGTTGGGACCTCGTCCAGGTGACACACCTCTTTAACTCATCGCTAGGTGGAGGTTGCGGGGAGTCATAGGGGAAATAGCAAGAGGCCAAAATAATTTGGTTGGTCTCGCTATTTCTTGCCCTATATTCGAGACTTGTGACTGTGAGGTCGCCTGTGCTGATCTGTGGAATAGAGAAAATATTAATATCCTTACGTGCCACAATACAGGCTCTACACTTACTGTTTCCGTTATTTGCAATCACTTTCAGTTTATTCCCCCATCCTGTTACCTTATTATACAGACAATAAGGTTCCTGGATGAGGGCGACATCCGCTTTTCCTGCTAAGAGGTAAGCACAGAGGTTGGCAGTTGCCGCCCTACTGTGCTGAAGGTTTGCTTGGATTACCTTCATTAATTCTTTCGTGGAATGAAGGGATTACAAAGCTGACCTGGTGAAAGCCGCATAATGCTTTACCCCCTTGTAGGACTAGTAACCTCAGCGATTCCTCGTCAATCCCTACCACGATTAGTTGGCCTTTGCCTGCCTGCTCCTTTGCGTGGTAGAGTTTCCACTTTTCGGTCTTAAGGTCCTTGTTTTGCAGCTTCATTCGTGCAAATAGCGTTGCAGGTTCCTCGATTACCCCTGGGATCCAAACGGACACCCTGGTTAATCTGGGAATCTTTCCCGCCGGGAGAACCACTAGGTTGGTTCCTTCCCAACCATCGAGTCTAGATGTTAGTTTAGCTAACGACTCCGTTGAGGCATTATCCTGACAGCATATGTGGTAGCGGCTGCCTTTGAAACCTGCCCTCAGGAAATCCAGGGAAGTCGTCGGATTCTCACAAAGTGTTTGGTCCAGGGCAGCATTGAGAGCTTCCTGGAACCGTTCCTGTAGCTCCTCCGGTATCTTCCCATCCTCGTCGTTTCTGTTGTAGACCACCATCTCCAGGAGGTTGGCTGCTACATCCCTATACGACCTCGTGTGACGAGATTTTATGGGTGTGGCTGCCTGTCTCCTTGAAGTTGACGGCCTAATCGGGTTTTTGGATTTTGGTTGTGCGACAGTACTTCCCTCGCTCCTCCCTGGGTGAGCGTTAGCCCGCCCTGGTGGAATAGAGGTAAGCCTAGATTGTGGATGGTCTTTAGCAACACGACTTCTTTTTCTCTGCGGTGGTTCAGCATGGGGGCGCATCCTCCTCTTGCCATCAGAGTTTGCCGAGGCATCCTCTGGTGATAGAGTAGGGTGTTCCATCCGTTCCCCGGTCAGTGTCTGTTCACTGCTTGCTTTTTGACCACGCGGGGAGACGACTTTTGGTGTTAAAGCCAGGCAGTTTGGGTTTGAAACCAAATTTCCTTGCTTCTCCATCTCCAGTCGTCTTCTTTCTTTGGCCCTTTTTCGTTGTTGGGCTCCAGAGATTTTGCGTTTTTTTCGGGTCGCTGACTCGTCCTCTTTATGAGCGGTCAATGTCGATGTTGTTGCACCCTCTTCGATTTTATCTGTTGCAGTGAAGAGGTGCTGCAGCCCGAAGTTGTTTTTGTTTTTGTTCGTGTGCGTGTCTTGGTTGAGAGTATTTGTTGCCACTGGCGACTTATCCCCTTTCGGGGCCAAGCCCTCGCCGGCAACCATGGCCTCTGCCGACTTTTGTATGTATATCCCCATCCGAGTTTCTTCTCTTTTAGCTGTACTCTCCATGTTTTTTTTTTTGTGTTTTTACTACTTCACTGTAGGTTCTTTTTATACATATCTACTGAAAAACAAAAAAAATCAAAACATTTCCGAAAACCAAATAAAGATAAACTTATTCAATCAAAAAAAATTTTATGTCATTTTATTTGAATTTAATGAGACTACTTCCCATTCAATTAAAAAAAAATAAAATTTTTTTTTAATTCATTCAGAATAAAATAAAAAGATAATAATAATATAGCAATACTTACAAATAAATAATAAAGATATATATAAGTATTATAAATAAGTGATTCTTTTCTGATCTCTCTCTATTCTCTCTCTACTCTTTCTCGGTTGACACGGTAAATGTCGAATCTAAACCTGAATCTCAGAAATAGGAAGGTTCGTAGATTCTCTGAAAGCAAAGTGTCCGATTCTTTACCTATTCTCCTCCCCATAAGGAACCACAAAAGGAATCAGTTAGAGTTAATGATTCGTCGTCTCAAAACCAAGCCGGTACTTCCAACGCGTCTCTTTCCAACGGAGTCGGTAACTCCGATTCATCCTCGTCAGTAAACCTCTCGACATCACAAACCCGAGTAACAATGCCTTTCAATTCTTCGCAAGCCATAAAACTCATACCCAAGTTCGATGGTTCTGAACGGAATTTAGATATATTCATCCAATTGGTTGATCTCCAATCGAAGAAGGCAACCTCCGAGTGCGATAAAGCCGAACTAGTAGACATAGTTAAGTCGAAATTAACAGGAAGAGCATATAACGTTATAGTAAAATACAACGATTATAATGACTGGCCGGAGTTGAAGGACGCACTTTTCAAAGGCTTTAGAAAAACTCGATCTCTCCAAGTAATTCAAACGGAGATATTTCAGTTCAAACAAGGGTTCAACGAGTCAGTGGCATCCTACACTGAAAGAGCCAACGCATTATGCGACGAGTTAAACTATGCAAATGCGAACACTACAGATGAATCCGCAAATACAGCAATCCGTTCACTAAACAGCGCAATGGTCATAAATAGTTTCAGCAACGGACTGATACCGCAGTTAAAACTTCTCGTCAAGAGCGCAAGGTGCAAAGAGCTTGACGAAGCAGTCGACATAGCACAAGAAGAGGAGAAATTTATTGCATCCACAAGTAATAGGTATGCAAATAATTCTCACATGTATTGTCAAAACTGCAGAACAAAAAGTCATAATACCAGTGAATGTCGTCGTCTCAGAAACACAACATTTAGCCCCAATGACAACAGAACCTCCAAATTCACAAATCATGAGCCAGTTCCCAACAATCGACAAACATTTTTAAATAGAACTACTCCCAACTATGCCCAAACATTCTCAAGTAGGTCTGGTGTTAACACAGTACACAATGCAATTATCTGCAGATACTGCAAAAAACAGGGACACACCATCGATGAGTGTCGTAAAAGAGCGTTCAGTAATGACAGAAATGCCGGAGTCACAGTCAACCACAATCAGGGAAACTCCCCAAGACCTAGCACGTCCAGCACGAGGAGTCAGGTGAGGAACATCAACCAGAGTGCATAAACAAAAGAAATACAAAGCAAAATCCCTTCATGTACAGGGACATCGAATTCAAAAAAATTCATCATAATAACTGGGAAGTAAATTCTCAATCCCAAAACCTAAATCTCAAAATCCAGAACCTCAATCAAAATCAAATTCGCCACAATCGAAATCTCGAAATCCAGAACCTCAATCAAAATCATATGCTAGAAAATGCATATCAAAATCAAAATCATATGCTAGAAAATGAATATCAAAAACAAAATCATAAATCACTAAATCGAGAAACAAATTCTCAAAGTTCAAATCGAGAAATGAATTCCAAAAAATCGAAATTGAGATCCAATTCCCAAAATCGAGATAAAATGCTCGTATCTCAAAAGGAGAAGTCTAACTCCTTAAATCGAGATAAAAAATCTCAAAACTTGAAATCTAATTCTTTAAATCAAAACAAAATATCTCATAAATCGAAACAACCGAACACAAGTCCGAACTCATATAATATCCCAAAAGATATCCAAAAATCAAACTCAATCTTAAATCAAACTATCGTCAGAATCGAAACCCTGCACAGGTCAATAATCTAGACCAATTCATAAATGGAATTTCAAATTCTGAGCTAAACCAATACCTCTAACATTACTCAAGATCCTAAAAATCAAACGGACGAAAAATTAAGTTCGCCAAATCCAGTAGTCAATATAGCTTGTTTAAACAGAGCCTCAAGTTTTAAAAGCGAAATTAAAATAACCTCCAAAGATACTAATAGCATGCTCAATATAATGCTTCTTGACACAGGTGCAAGCCTTAGTTTGATAAAGATAAACAAATTAAATGAAGACCTTTGGGTACATACAGATACATTCACCGAATTAGCGACATTATTACGTCAACGATAGGTACAGTATTTCTGAATATGGAAATCAGTCAAGGAAAAAATCTAAAACACATATTGCATATAGTAGCCGACAACTTCCCTACCGCACAAGATGGAATTTTAGGTGAAGACTTCTTTCGGAAATTCAACGCAATATTGAACTATAATACATTTACCTATCATGCCAAAGAGAAAAGATACACCACGGATTTTATATATACAAGCGAAATCAAGTAACAATACCCGCTAGATCTGAAAAAGTAATAAAATATGGGCCAATTCACGAATACACAAATCATATATATTTCTCTCAAGAAATCTTACCTCAAGTCTATACTTCTTCAGCTATCGCTAAACCAACAAAAAGTTTTATATACATATCCATACTAAACGCCAACAATAAAGACGTCACCTTACAAAATCTCGATTTAAAAGCCACAAATATAAATGATTACTATATATACAACCTAGATACATTAGATTTAGCCAGCGGATTTCATCAGATCGAAGTAAGGGAAGAAGATAAAGAGAGTACAGCTTTCAGTACACCAAACGGACATTTCGAGTTCAATAGAATGCCATTTGGTCTTCGAAATGCTCCCCCTTTTCAGAGGCTAATGAACAAAGTGCTTACTGGTCTACAAGGCATAAAATGTCTAGTATACCTAGACGATATAATGATATATGGCAAAAATTTGGATGATCATAATAAAAAACTGATCGAAGTGTTCCAAGCTTTAGGTAAATACAACTTAAAAATCCAACTAGATAAGTACAAGTTCTTGGAAAAAGAAGTTATGTACCTGGGGCACATCATTTCAGAATTCGGAGTAAAACCAGACCCAGAAAAGATATCTGCCATTCAAAATATAGAAACCCCAAATTCTCAGAAACAAATAAAATCTTTTCTAGGTTCAGCAGGATATTATAGCAAGTTTATAAAAATCTTTTCAAAAATAGCAAACCCATTAAACAAACTCTGCGCAAGGACGTTCCATTCAAATGGGACGCATTTTGTGACGAATCATTGAAACAATTAAAACAAGCAATCATTAATCCACCTATCCTACAATACCCTAACTTTAGCAAAACCTTTTATCTCACAACTGACGCTAGCAACTAAGCTAATCGCAGTAATCTCATAAAGAGATTCCGATGGAAATGACTTACCTATAGCATTCGCTAGTAGAATACTAAATTCGGCAGAAAAGAATTACTCTACTATAGAAAAAGAAGTTCTCGCAGTTGTCTGGGCAGTGACACACTTCCGACCTTATGTATACGGATGACACTTCGAAGTTATTACCGACCACAAGCCACTGGTATGGATGTTTAATTTAAAAGATCCTTCTTCAAGAATAATGCGCTGGCGTATTAAGCTCGAAGAATATGACTTTTCGATTTCTCATAAAGCCGGACATCTAAATACGAATGCAGACGCCTTGTCGCGGTTAAACGTAGCTGAAATCAAAGTAGTTACCCGTAGTCAAAACAAAGTCACGCCAGGGGAAGAAGAAAAAGAGAAGGAAAACGTAATTGAAGTCTCAGATCCAAATCAAATAAAACAAATAATACACGAATTTCATGACACTCCTTTGGGAGGACACCAAGGAGCAAAACGCATACTAAAGCGAGTAAAAAAAGCCTACAAATGGATAAACATATAATAAGCCTACAAATGGATAAACATATGGATAAACATATACAAAACATATACGTAGATATAAAAAAATATATTATGTCTTGCGAGTTGTGTCAGAAGAATAAAGTATATACACGTAGCAACATCCCAATGGTTATTGTATTATTCTGTTATAACACTACAGAGCACACAAGTACCAACTACAGCCCTTACGAAGCTCTTTTTGGATTTAAACTCCCAATTCCTTCTGTTTTAAATAGACAATTACAACCCACATATAATTATGACGACTACATTACTGATATTAAAGCCAAGTTACAAACCGGTTACAAAATCATCCGCGAAAACCAGTTAAAAGCTAAAGAAAAATCAAAAGAATACTACGATCGTAACTCGAATGAAATCAGTTACAAAGTCGGTGACCAAATACTGCTAGAATCCAAAAGTCGATCTAATAAAAAACTTACTCCAATCTTCGTATATTGGCCGTATGAAATTGTAGAAATTCTGTCTCCTGTAAACTCCAAAGTAAAGATAGGTAGGAAAGAAAAGGTAGTACATAATAACTTACTAAAGTCTTATACACAGAGAACACACGATGTACACAACACAATAACCACATAAACTACAAAACCAAAACCAGTGGAATCCACAAAATAAACCCATATTGCAAAGCAATAACGAATGAGGTATATCTTCAAGCGTCAAACGACGTATACAATAGGACCCCTATCACGTACTATTTACAAGAAACACTTATCGGAATCGTGGAAATCCCTACCAACCTATCCCAAATTTCACCCCATGTGATACACATAGAAAAACTGGATTTAGATAAATATAGCGTTAATATTAAAAACTTAGCTAATACAAACAAATCATTGTTAACATTAAAGTATGAACACGTGTACATTCCAGTTTCTATTATTCTTCCTATTGGTATAATTGTCACATTATTACTATTAATAAATAAATATTTTAAAATAAAATAGTCAATAAACAGGACAACAATAATCGAAGCTACAGCGCAAGAGAACGCTAACCAACAGCCTAACGAAATTGTAAATTTTGTAATGTAATTTTCTAATTAAGAAACATATGTAATATTTCAAATAATGTAATATGCAAGCTACGGCTCGAGTAGATAAAACGATATTCTGTGAAATTTATTTCTTTATTTTCTAGTCTATAGAACAATTCAAGTTCACACTATACTATTCTTCGCAAATTCTTTTCTTACAAGGTCTCTTTCCTCTCAAATCACTTTATCTCCTTTCAATTACTTAATTCACAAATCCAAACTAAATACTTTTTCTTGTTCACTCTAAACTTTCAATTTATCACCAAATTACAACTTCGCCCATTATCACTTTTCCAATCTCTTCGCCACGGTTCTAAATCAACTGTGTCTTTTTGACCGCCATCTGTCCTTATATAGCAGAAGTTTCTGATAGCCAGAAACTTCTAGCAAATTCTTCGACCACTGGAACAAGAGAAATAATTCTTGCAGTTATAATTCCCTTTTATCCCTGATATTATTCGTCTCTTTCGTTGACATGAGCTGTGGAGACTTCGTCCCAGACACGAACCTCGAATTAAAGGACAGTTCGAACCAAAATTCTGCCAGAATGAAAAGTCACTTCGGAATTTGCTGCATAATCATAGGAGCGTAGTTATTATTATGCTACACTGCCCCCCTCTTAGACGTGTTCGTCCCGAACAAGTGCATCCTCATTTCGGCCATTGTATCGACTCAGTCGGTCCACATGAACCACTTTCATTTTGGCCCTCGGTCCTCGCTGGATGCCGTAGACAACATCGTTGATGCGGGTTACTATTCTGTAGGGACCTTCCCAGTTCCGCTGTAATTTAGGTGATTTCCCCTTTTGGCGATGGGGATTATACAGCCACACCAGATCTCCTTCCTGGAATCCTGACGTTGTTGCCTTGGCATCATACCTAGTCTTCATGCCGTCGCTCGTCATCTTAATCTGGCTTCTGGTCCTTTGGTGTATGTCCCTAAGCCTTTCCCTAAGGTCCGCCACGTACTCTTCTTCATTTCTGGGCTCATTGGTAGGAGATCCAAATTTCACCTCACTGGGTAAACGAGCTATTCCACCAAATAAGATTTCGAACGGCGTATGTCGAGTAGTGCTATGCACGGCACTTCTATAGGCCATCAAAAACAAGGGAATCTGCCGGTCCCAATCCCGTTGGTAGTCACCTACGACCTTCGAGAGATGTTCGTCCAAAGTCCTATTGAAACGCTCCACCATACCGTCCGACTGTGGATGAAGCGGGGTTGTCCGTGTCTTTTTGATTCCGAGTAGTTGACACATCTCTTGGAAGATTCTTGACTCGAAGTTCCGCACTTGGTCAGAATGCAATTCCGAGGGCACACCGAATCTGCTCACCCAATTGTAGACGATTTGCTCCGCCACGGTTCTGGCTTCCTGGTTAGGGATCGGAAACGCTTCCGGCCACTTACTGAAGTAGTCCGTCACTACGAGTATATACCGATTACCATTGTCGGTTTCCGGAAAGGGCCCTGCGACGTCAATGGCGATTCGTTCGAAAGGTGCTCCCACGTTGTATTGGTGCATCTTACCTCGAGTTTTGATTCTCGGACCCTTGCTAGCTGCACACACGTCGCATTTCCTGCACCAGTCTTAGACATTTTCCTTCGCATTTAACCAATAAAATCATTGTCGTACCTTTTCTAGCGTCTTATTCACTCCCAAGTGGCCTCCGGACGCCCCGCCATGCTTTTCCTGTAACACCTCCTTGACCCTCGTCCGCGGTACGACAAGCTGCATTACAAACGACTTTCCGTCGGAGGATTCCCATTTTCTTCTCAGAACACCTTCTTGGACATGGAGGGAGTCCCACTGCGCAAAATATGCCTTTAAGGTCGGGCTTCTGTGAGAGATGTTCTGATGATCCGGTTTCTCCATGTTCTCCTTCCAGGCCAGAATCGGTTCGATATCCAGGTCTTCCTTCTGAGCGTTCCGGATCTCATCTACGCTCCAGCCGGCGATAGGTTCGGCTCTCATTCTTTGGATGGAAACCAGCTCCCGTTCTTCCTGACGCGCACAATGTTTACAATCCGTTCTGCATGGTCTCCGGGACAGTGCATCCGCATTAGAGTGGAGTTTTCCTTTACGATGCTGTATTTCGTAGTCGTAGATTTGCAGCCTTTCGATTCATCTTGCGACCTGACCCTCAGGACTCTTGAACTGCAATAGCCATTTTAAGGCTGCATGGTCTGTGCGAAGAACGAACTTCCTCCCGTAGAGGTATTTGTGAAAATGCTTCGTAGCCAAGATCAAAGCTAGAAGTTCTCTCCTTGTCACGCAGTAGTTCCTTTCTGGCTTAGAGAGCACCTTGCTGAAGTACGCAACCACCTTCTCTTGGTCGTCATGCACCTGGGAGAGTACGGCTCCTACCCCGACATTACTAGCATCTGCGTCCACAACGAACGTTTCCCCGGGAGTGGGGTAAGCCAGTATCGGGGCATCGCATAGCCGTTGTTTAAGTGCCTTGAAGCTCTTCTCGCACTCAATTGACCATTTGAATTGTTTTCCCTTTTCCGTCAACTGGTGCAGGTTCTTTGCGATCCCGGCAAAATCCTTCACGAACCGGCTGTAGTAGGTGGCTAGGCCCAGGAAGCTCCTTAGTTGGTGTTTATCCTTGGGGACTGGCCAGTTTTTCACCGCTTCGACCTTCTCTGGATCGGTTCTCACTCCTTTCGCTGAAATTATGTGCCCCAAGTACTTGACTTCTGCTCTAAACAGGGCGCACTTCTTGGGGTTGAGCTTCAGGTGGGCACTTCGAAGCCTTTGAAACACAACCCTTAGATTGTCTCGGTGTTGCGCAAACGTTTTTCCTACGACGATGACATCATCCAAGTATACCAAACAGGTTTTCCATGTTAACCCTTGCAGGACACATTCCATCAATCGCTCGAAAGTCGCCGGAGCATTGCACAGCCCGAATGGCATTACCGTGAATTGCCATAGCCCATTTTTCCTGCGGTGAAGGCGGTTTCTTCCCGGTCTTCTGGATGGATCTGTACCTGCCAGTAGCCACTCTTCAAGTCGAGAGTGGAAAACCATCGGGCTCCTGATAGTGTGTCTAGCGTGTCGTCAATCCGTGGCAGAGGGTAGCTGTCTTTCTTGGTGACGTAATTGAGCTGCCGATAGTCCACGCAGAACCGCGTGCTGCCATCTTTCTTCTTAACCAGTACAACCGGTGATGCCCACGGACTTTTGGAACTTTCAATCAGACCTTCTTTCTCCATTGCCGACACCATCTCTGCAACTTCTGTCTGCTTTGCCAATGGAAGGCGCCTAGCAGGCTGACGAATTGATCTAGTATCACCAGTGTCTATTCGATGTTGTACCAGGTGTGTTCGGCCGTATTCTCCGTCCTGTGAGGCAAATACATCAGCGTACTCATTGATAAGATTCTCTGCCATAGTTCGCTGCTCCTGATTCAGCTCACTGGACTGGAGAATTGTCTCTCTCGTTTCCGCTGTCCAAGGTGATGAGAGAGGTTTTGGAGCATCACGTTCAGATATTGTTGCGACGGCAGTAATCGGCGTGCATTTTCCAGTCACCTCCCCTCGCCTTAGTTTGACAGTGTGTGGTCTTGCGTTCAAAACTCTCACTGGAACCATGGTGTTCTTTGGTTCGACTAACGTCTTTCCCACGATGTAGTCTTGAGACTTCTTCTCCGGGTCTGGTTCTACTATGTAGAATCGGTGGCTCCCAAGATCACCTTCCAGCTTCGTCCAAATGATTGTCTCTGAAGACGGCGGCAAAACTTCGTCTTTGCTGATGACTGTCCTGAGAGTTACGGCATTCTCGTTTCCGTACACCATCGGAATCTCCACATTTCGATACCTCAGTACTTGCATCCCGATATCCAAGATTACTTCATTTGCTTTCATGAAGTCTATTCCGATGATGCACTCGTCGAATATATCTGCCACCAGAAACGCATGGGAGAACGTCAGTCCTGCCAGAGTAATCGTAAGACGAAATTCTCCAAATACCTTCGCCAATTCCCCTGTTGCAGTCTTCAGGCAGTAGCTGTTGGTGTTGTGCAGCCATGAGCTTCTGACGATATCTCTTCTTACAATGGAGGCAGTGGCACCTGTGTCGATGGTGGCTACGCACTTCATCTTGTTGATTAATGCCTCCACTGTCAGGCTCTTGTTACCCCGTTTGGTTTGCGAAACTTGAATGGTGGTCCTGGGGGCCTCGATTTCAGTAACCAACTTATGCGACTGCTGGTTTTGGGAAGTCTGACTGACAGGATGGATGTTATCACCGCCAGATGCTTCCTCTCTGCTTCTCCTACTTCTGCAATGTGGACAATTTCCTCGTCTAGGTGCACTTCTGCACTGCCGTTGTAGGTGTCCGGTTTGGTTGCAATTCCAGCAACGGATTTGACTTCCGCGAGCTTTGTCTTCATCCATGACGGCTGTTCTCTGGCATGAGCATTCCACGACGGACATTTCCCTGACACGGTGTATTCCCTGGTATGCTTGGTCCGCAGCCTTCATTGACAAAGCGAATGCCAATGCCTCGGGGAGTGTTCGCTTTTCAGCCATCCTTACAGCCATTTGCAGTTGTCTGTCCTCTATGGCCTGAATAAAAGCTTCCACCGCCATTTCGTTGATAAGCTCATCACCGTCTTTAGGGTATGAAAGATGGGCTAGTCGCTCTATATCCGCCTGCAACTGTTGGAGCGTTTCCCCCCTTTTCTGGACTCGACTACGCAGCTGAACCCTGTACACCTGCTGCATGTGTTCATCCCCAAACCGCATCTCGATAGCCTGAACCAGAGAGTCGTAGTTCTGCTGTTTATCTTCCGGGATGGTCTGCAAGAGCTCCGCAACTGGACCCCTCAGTGCAAGTGTGAGTGCAATGGACTTCTCTTCATCGTCCCAGCTATTGGTCATTGCGGCCGCTTCGAATTGCCTCTCGAATTGTCTCTGATAGCCAGAAACTTCTAGCAAATTCTTCGACCACTGGAACAAGAGAAATAATTCTTGCAGTTATAATTCCCTTTTATCCCTGATATTATTCGTCTCTTTCGTTGACATGAGCTGTGGAGACTTCGTCCCAGACACGAACCTCGAATGAAAGGACAGTTCGAACCAAAATTCTGCCAGAATGAAAAGTCACTTCGGAATTTGCTGCAAACATGCAACTGACCTACTTTTCTTTTTTTTTTTCATTTTAATGCATTTTTATTTTTAAATTCATTATAACTTAATTGCTAGACAAAAAACGCTTAAAACTAGCTTAACTAACTTAACTATTCTTATTCTAACTTACTGGCCCTATGCGGGCGCTCTAAGCTAAACCTAACACTTAAAACTATGTCTTTCGACATAACGAACTTGAAAATTGGTTCTTTATGTTTTAGTAATTTAATTTTAATTTTTACTAAGAAAATTATTATACAAAAATACAAAAAACTAAGTAAATTAACTTTTTTTTTTTTTTTTATTCTTATATATATAACTTAACAAACTACCTTAAAATAAGTCTTAAACTATCTTATTCGACCTTAATTTATCTTACTCTACCTTACGTAATTATATACGTACTTTTTTTTTTTTTTTTTTTTTTTTTTTTTTTTTTATTTTATCAAGTGCTGTTTATAAATTTTTTTTTTTTTTTTTTTTTTTTTCATCGAAGTGCTGTGATGATGGGCTTATATTTTTTTTTATTTTTTTTTTTACCTATACACTATATATAAAATACCTAAACCTAAAACTATGTAAGTCGGCCATGGACAAGAACAGCCAACTTTAAGGCTCTCAAACAGGCTACCCTGGATTAGGGGGAAACGACGAAGGAGTTTCCTCTCTTTCGGCTAGCCACCAGAAATGACCGTACTGACGTTGTACGTCCTCAACATCGCGACCCGATACTGCCCTACTAAACCGGAGACGCTCCACACTGCCGTGTGCAACGTCTCTGTCGTAGTTGAGTCGCCTATCCACAGCTGTCCGAGCAACGTGGAAGATTAGCGGCACTGCCAATCTGTCCTGGATCAGACCCTTCTTATCAAAATAGAGGAACGCCTCTGGGGGAACAAAGCCGTTAAGGCGCACTCTCTCGTGATACTCGTAATTGGGGTAATAAGCCCCGGAGATCAGGTTGTTCGTCGAGCTCATTGCTCTTGCAATGTGCCTTCGAATCAGCTTGATAACGAAATTATCCACTCTTATTAGGTTAGCCCTGTTGTATAGGACCTCATTGGGATAGAATTTTATGTACTGGGACTCTGGTGTTCTGTATAAATGAAGGCAAGCCCGAAGGCAAGCCCTCTCAAACACCCGAATCTTTTCCAACAAACTTGCTCCCACGTTGAACCACACGGGGCATCCATATACAAGCATGGGCCTAATGAAGGCCATGTAGCAGATTACCTTTACCCTTGCATCGAGTTGCTTGCTATAAAAAAGTCTCTTTGTAAGGGCAAAAGCACCTTTTGCTCTGAAGAGAGCAGCATCTATATGTTTGTTAAAATATAGATATTGGTCTAACCAGAGCCCCAGATATCTGACTACACTTCGACTCACAAGTGACTGTCCGTGCGGTCCCACGATTGAGAACTTTCGCCAATTCTTTCTGGTATCCCTAGAGGCACCAGACAACGGCGTCCTAAAAAGAATGGTTTCCGATTTCTGGAAGTTGATCTTCAACTTCCAGTCATCGCAATATCGCTGAATCTTATCGAAGTCACGTTGCAAGAGAATTGCAATGACCTCGATTTTTGGTCCTGATCTGTACGCGATCAAGTCGTTTGCATACGCTATGGCATGGTAAAGTGATCCTATGAGATCGCTCGTGTAAATGTTGAAAAGGATCGGTGAATTAACCGCAAATTGTTGCAGACCGTTTTTAATTAGAAATGTTCCAGCAGAAGTCACATTGCCATTTTTGACAATGAACTGTCTACTGGTGAGCATGTCATGAAGTATGTACAGCAGTGGTTTGCTTATGCCCAGCCTGCTTAGCTTGTAGAAGAGTCCCTCTAACCATACGGTGTCGAAGGCCTTCTCCAAGTCAATCAGGCAAGCACCCGTGCACTGTTTCTTGCTTTTGTTCCATTGGATATCCGATACCAGTTTAGACGCGGCATGTATTGTATCATGCCCCGCCTTAAAACCGAATTGGTTATCCGGAATTATATTACTGTTCTCAGTCCACTTAAGCAGGGCTCTATTGATCACTTTCTCGAATACCTTGCTGATGTTCGGAAGGAGACTTATCGACCGGAGATTTGCCGGATTGGAAGTGTCCTTACCCCTTTTGGGGATGGGTTGTATCACTGCTGTTTTCCAATGCGCTGGATAATGTGCATTATTCAGCGCATTATTAAACAGAGTGGTGTAAATGTTCACCGCTTCTAGAGGGAGATGTCGAAGCACAATGTTCGATACTCCATCGATTCCTGCAGATTTCTTCCTCCTTAATGAGTCGAAGATTGCTTGGAGCTCTACCTTCGATATATACGGGGGATGTACCCCTTCATCGGCGATGACATTGTTTGCCATGTTATCGTCATTGAACTCGGTAAAACCTATGTTCTCGGATCGCCAGTGCTCTATATCATTTCGAAGATAGAAGTTGTGCACAAGGACGCGATTTTCCAGGTCGTGGTTCGGGCAAATGGTATCATTCACCTTGTACACTTCCTGGAAAGTCGCTCCAATAGCCTCTACCTTCTCCTGCGGATCTTCGATCACAAAGAAGTTGTCATCCTCTACTGCGTTATCTGGATCTATACCTGCTGTTATAAGTATTCGTCCATTGTTCGTCGTTCGCGGGATCTTAAGACACGGAAGGTCGTTTTGATTATTCCTCCGAAATATTTTATTTATTTGCGGGAACATACTCGGGTTGTTGGATTTTACAGCCCGAATTTTGTTGTTCCAATGCAGATTTACAGAGAGTCTGTAATTTTCTCTAATTAACTGTTGGAGATTTTTAATCAACGACTTCAGCGTCCTAACCTCCGAGTTTTGTCTGTCAGTAAACTGTCTGTACAAGGTTTTTAGTCTCGACAGCAGTCTACTTTTGTGTTGGTGTAGTGCGTCAATTGTTGCATTACGGAATATGTCTGCGTTGTCAGTATGTTGATGCCGAGGTATCGTATTGTCTATAGTTCATTTAATTGTTTCGTCCATTTGTTTTAGGTACCAGTCAATGTCCTCGTTTGACAGATTCCTATTGGACGGTGGGTAGAGCGAATTCGAGGAGAGTGCTCTTGTCAAAGTTCTTGAGAAGCGAGTCCAACGCGTCCTACTATAATTGTAGGAGTACGTTTGGACAAACTCCTCCAACTCCGCAATTTCGTTGGGAATCGTTATTACGGCGCTAAGTCCGCAATGGTCACTGTCATACACAAATGTGTGCAGGCAGTTTATAGTTTGTCGGTCCATGTTGGTCAGTTGTAACCGTACGTCGAACAGCATAAGATCCAGATAACAGCCGCTTCTAGGAAACGACGGACTATCTGTAGCTTTCAAATCGAGTTTATACTCGACACTCTGCCGACCCCACCAATTGAATAGTAGGTTCCCTCTAGGATTAGGTATGTTATTTCCCCAATCTCTATGTTTGGCGTTTAGATCTCCGGCCATGATGAAATAATTCTCCTCCGACTCCAGCCTTAGGTATCGAAAAAGTGTCTCGAGCTCTGAAATAAATAAAGTAGATTGAGTAGCTTCAGGTGCATAGAGTGCGACCAAGTACATCCTCTTTCCACTACGGAGAGGGATGCACACGATACACGCTTCCAGCTCCTGGAACCTTCGCACTTCACCGCTGTACATAACTTTAAATAGCAGTTGTTTGCGTATGAAGATCGCAACACCTCCTCCTCGTGTGGAGTTGGGTCGGTCTCTTCTGACAATATTGTATTTATTGTGCCCCAATTTGTGCTTCTGGGATAGCTTTGTTTCGCTAACCATAAGCACATCAGGGGTTTGGTCTTCTAGCAACTTAAACAATACGGCTCTTCGCTCGATCCTAATCAGTGAATTCACATTCACCGCAAGGATCTTCAAGGGTTGCTCCTCCATGTTCGTACCCATTACGACTGGAGGTGCGTTAGGCCCGGCAGAAGTGCGTAGATCTGGTCCACCCGCTTCGCCTGCTCCTGTACCTGACGCTGAAGCTGCTCCATCTGCCCTTGGATAGAGAGCAAGATGGCCAGCAAGTCATTTTGAGCCTCTGGTGCTCTAGGCGCTGGGGCCTGAGAAACAACCTTCGGTCTTTTCTGTTCCGCGTTTCCCCGACCTGCCGCCATTTGGGCGTAGGTCACTTGGGGAGTGACGGATTGTGTTTGAATTGGAGCAGGTGGACGTTTCACTACAACCTTCTCCTGACGAACCAGATTTACTTTCTTAATATACTGGAACTTAGGACAACCCCGATAGTTTGCGGTGTGTCCCGAGTTCCTGCATAAAGCACACGAGAGCTGGCTCTTATCTGCAACTCCATCCTTACCTAGAGTGCATTCCTCTGCTTTGTGGTTCTTTCCACACTTGACACATCGAGGCTGCATTTCGCAGTTCGACGCGGCGTGACCGAACCTTTGGCAGCGAACACATTGCAAAATGTTTTCGCTCCTTCTTAATTTTTCCCATGCGACAACCTGGTAGTCTAGGACTTTAATACTCCTTAGACCATCCAGCTTGCTATTGGGTGAAAGCTGAACTAGGAAGAACGGCAGTTTCCGCTTCTCCCTTTTTGCTTTAGCTGTGGTGAATGACTTGACCCCTACGAATTCGAGCTCGTTGCACTCTTTCTCTTTAAGCAGCGCAAGGAGCGTCTCCGGATCAGTAGACGGGTCTATCCCCCTGAGCAGCATTGTTTGCCGCTTTTCCCCCTTCGGGGTGAAGGAGAAGAACTCCGTCGTCGTGTCCCTAAGTAATTCTTTAATTTTTTTATAATCTTCCACTGTATTACAGTGGATAGCATGTCTATTTTCGTTTAATCTTTTGATAGAAAAATTACTGCCTATGGCCGACTTACATAGTTCGATGGTATCCTTCAGCTCAATTTTATATGTGTTAATTGGCGGCACCCTCGTTTTTGTAATCGTCATCTTTTGCTGTTGCTTCTGCTGCGGTTGTTGTTGCTGTTGTTTCTGCAGCTGCTTCTGTTGCTGGTGTTTCTGCTGATGCTGCTTTTGCTGCTGTAGTTGCTGCGTTTTCTGCTGCTGCTGCGGTTGTTGTTCCTTTGAGTGCAGCGTTTTCTGCTGCTGTTGTTGCTGTTTATTCTGCTGTGGTTGTTGTTGCTGCTTTTTCTTCAGCTGTTGCTGTTGCTGCTGCTTCTGCTGCTGTGCTTGCCGCTGGCTTTCTGGCGGCTGCTGCTGTAGTTGTTGTTTTTGGATGTACTGGAGCTCGTGCTCCCTCTCTCTTCTTGCCATTTGTTTGGCCTTAATGGCAAGCACCCTTTCTTCTAGCTGTCTGATGCTGCTAGTTAGGGTTTGAACTTCCTCGTCTTCGTCATCTGATTCTGAGGATGCCAGAACTGCGAAGCCATTATTATCGTCTCCGATGTAGCGGCCTTCCCCACCATCGGAGATGTACGGGAACTCGACAGAGTCATCTGATCTTTGCCGCTTCTTTTCCCCTGCTGCTGCTGTTGTCGTGCTCTGCGCCCCTTCCCTCACTCCACCTGGCAGCTGTTCAGCTGGAGCTGATGTGGAGGGACGCTTAACAAGGTTTGGAGAAGGTTTCAACTTCCTTCTCCTTTTCCCTTTACATTCGGTTGCCACCGTTGCTGGGTGGCCTGCCTGTACTGCATCAGCTGACGCAGTCACCCCACCAGCTGGTCCTGCTATTGGAAGCGCGGACCGCTCACTCTCCATCGCCTATTAATTTTTTTTTCTATTTATTTGGATTTCACTTATTTAGCATAAATGAAAGAAAAAAAAAAAAAAAAAAAAAAAAAAAAAAAAAAAAAAAAAAAAAAGTCCAGGATTCCCCTGCCCGGAATTGAACCGGGGTCGCTTGTTCGGTAGAACACCACCACTACTTATAGGCTAACTCGCCACTTGGGATTGCACTGTCTAATATTATAGTTCAAATCACACCGATTTTAATTCAGAAGCCGAAACACGTGCGTACTCTATCAAAGTCTGTGAACGACGCAACTGACCTACTGTGGAGACACACATGTCACCCTACCCCATTCCACGAATACGCAACTGACCCACAGCGACGACACACTTGTGCAGTCACATTGACCCACTCAAGTGTCCGCAACAAATAACCGAAAAGGTCACAAAGTGTCAATTACAAATGTTATGTATTCTTGCGACCACTTGTAAATAAACTAGTGCAAGAATACGTCACATGGATCGAATTACTTTGATGACCCATTGACGGTACAATGGGTAAGGTACGAACAATGAGACATAGAGGAAACATCGGAAACGATTGGATGGACAGTGGAGTCTCAACAGCCAAACAGAAAGATCTTTTTATTCCAAATCGACAAATCACAAATCGACTCGCGTATCCACTCGCGCTTTTCGACAAACTGTTGACTCCTCCGTTGACTCCTTCTAGGGAATTCTTTCTTACTGAGGACAATCCATAGAATTACAAATTTACATTGAAAAAAAAGATTGAAAAGTGATATTTGAAAAAGTAATAGCAAATATTGAAGATTTGTTTTAAGTTCAGATGGACTTGCTCAAATTAAATTGGTTGGAAATGTAGCATAATTCTGATTGTTTGGATTTATCTACGATGAAATCAAATGTATCCTTTTTTAATTTAAATTTCTAATTTCTTCCACAATGACAGAATAAAAATTCGGCTACTAGCCTTTTTTTAAATTTGTGTGGATCACCATTTCTTGTGAATGTCTAATGTAGTGGATCAGAACAAAATCTTTTAAGTTGAGAAAAAACACCTCAGTAATTTGTGTTTTTCTTCTTTCCAAAATCATGGATTTAGGTTGGGTGGAAATATAGTACACCATCCTTAGTAATACCCACTGACTGATTGACTGATTTACTCAATTTTCGAATCAAGTTTTTAGATGTTAAGTTAGGCATAATGGACTTTTTCAGTAATTCCTAATTTAAAAATAGTTCCCATTTTATTATATTGCAAACAATTCCTGCTTTATGAGAATTATTTCTGATGTCTGGCCTATGCAAAAAAGAGTATTAAAAAAAATGTTTTTTTTTTTGCCGAGAGCAGGTGAAAATCTTCTAAAGAGACCATAAAAGTCGACCGCGCGTGCTTATGGCAGTGTGAGATTTTTACTCACTAAAAAACACCTCTCTCCAAGATTAATACAACTAAGACTAGTTTTATTTTCACTTATGAGACTCGTGATTTTTGGAAAACGATGTTCGTATGTAATTAAAAATAATGTAGCACTTTAGGCAGGTTAAATTCCAATGAAAGTTTCTGCGGTTTTCACAACCTGCATATACTATGACGCGAGGTCAAAAGATTTTGTCCTTTGCAGACGACGAATTGAATTATTCGCGTCAAGTAGTTGAATGACGGTACGGTTACAATGGCCGTGAAAACGATCTTTGAGTTTACAAGCAATTTTGTTATCTCTTCGACGACGCTGGGAATTCCCAGGTCCCGATGAATATTTTCGTTACGTACGTACCATGGTGCGCTAACGATCGTTCTAAGAACTTTATGTTCAAAAGTTTGTATGATGTTTCTATTGCTTCTCCTGGTACAAGCCTGTAGTTGTTAAGCAGTTTGTTATGTTGGCTCAACTTCGAATGTTTTCCGACATTTGTCGGTATTTGTTTTCGAACTCGTCGCGTTTCTTTTTACGTGCGATTTCCATTTAAGCTTAATATCTAGGGTCATTCCTGGATATTTTACTTCGTTCGCGTACGGTATTTGAGCCGATTTTAAACAGGTAATTTATCAACTTTTTTTATCAACTTTATGTAAAGTTGACATGAGTAGATTTGCTTTCGTTCAGCACAATACGCTAAGAATTCGTCCAAGCGTGAACTGTGTTAATAGCATGTTGCAGCTTTTCAGTTGCTGCTTCAATTGTATCGCCCGTTGTCAATATCGCCGTATCGTCCGCAAACGCGGTGACGACGCAGTTTCTATCCTGCGGGATATCACGCGTGTAGAGTACATATAGAAGCGGGCCAATGACACTTCCTTGTAGGACTCCGGCCGCAATCTCCTCGAAGTAAGAGTAATCATTTCCGCGCTTAACACGAAAAAGTCTTTCGGTGAAGTACGATCGTAAGATTAG
This sequence comes from Pocota personata, assembly GCA_963082735.1. Classification (NCBI taxonomy): domain Eukaryota; kingdom Metazoa; phylum Arthropoda; class Insecta; order Diptera; family Syrphidae; genus Pocota; species Pocota personata. The sequence continues at coordinate 96,968,772 of OY720430.1, read as the reverse complement.
AAAGAGTTGCCGTGGCACTAGTAGTTGCAATATATACTCCAAGTCTTCGTGCCAAACCTTATCGAAAGCTTGAGAGACGTCAAGAAATACTCCACAACAAATCTTTTTTCCTTCTCAATCACGTCAGTTATTTTGTGGAACTGGTCGATTGTAGAATGTGCTACAACCCGTAATCGACTTTCATCTTGGCCCAATTTCTATCGTTTTTCCTAATTGGTGGCGCTTGCATTTGAGGTTAGCACTTTCCAAAGTGAATAATTTGATTCTCTTTCAGCGGAGATATTTCATGGTAGGTCGCTATCTTATTGCTTTTAAATTCCCGATTACTGTGTCTAAAGCGATTGCATATTAGGTTAAGGACCTTTTTATGCTGCGGTGCACGAGTCATTTGCCATTTCTTTCGTGCTTTTCTTTTCTCCCTTACCAGTTCAATGATTTCTCTGGGATACTTTTCGTTACGGTTTAGCATTATCAGTGTTGCCAATCAACAAAATATTTTTCGACAGAATAGCCCAGCAAGTGGTCGAAAAATATAAACAAAATTAAGTTTTCATACTTTACGTTATTTATACGCGGGTAAGTCTGTATACACACAAAAAGTATACAAAATTAGAGTGTTTCGTGTATCCTGGCATGCATTTTGAAAATACTGTAGCACAGGAGCAATTTTGTTTTCTATTAAATTGTAGCAAATTGATTGTAGTTGACGCTGTTTAGTATGTAAACCTACGATTAATTTTAGTGATACATTAGCTTTGTTCGTTGTCCTAAAGTTTAGCAACAAACATACAAAATTAAATTTTTAACACTATACTAGGAATACCAAACTGATATTCATCACATGATTATAGATTGCAGGGCCATGTATGACATCTTGAATAGGGATGTTCGATACGTATGTATTTCAGATGTATCGTTCAGATTAACTCTGTCACAAGGTTGACTTCCATGTCAGCCGTGACATATTTATTAGCTTATCAAAACCTGTCACTGTTTTTTTTTTTACGTTGCGAGGTGGGAATCTTTCAAAGACGAAACTGAGCCCGTACTCAGTAACAGTGTGGGATTTTCACCCACTTAACCCACCTCCCCTCCTACCTCTGGTCCTCGCGGCACTGCCGTCAAGCATTTCATCGAAAGGGGGGTTACAGCGTTGCATACTGGGCTTGTTCGTGTTGCCAGGCGTCTGCGCGACGTTTCGCTGCCGCTCCTGTCTTCGTTGTTCTTTCAAGATGGTAGCCACAGTTTTGCTTACTGCTTTTCAAGCTTATTTCATGCTAGTCATCTGTCTGATGGTGTTCCCTCAAGTTACGTTCATCGTGATATCGTTCTCTATATTCTCAAGGCATTGGTTCTGTAGACCGCCTCCGTCTTCCTTCTGTACGATTACGCCTTCATGGCGCTTGCCCATATTTGGGAGCCGTAAAGCATCATCGATGTCGGAACTCCTGCTGAGAGCAGTCTCTTCTTTTGTTTAGGTCCTCCAATACTTGGCATGATCCTTGCCAGGGCAGCCGTTGTCCTTGCTGCCTTCTCAGCTGCGTGCTACAGGTGTTGCTTAGAAGTCAACCTTGCATCTATAGTAACGACAAGGTACTTCAGTTTTGGTTTGAAAACTACAACTTGATCACCCACGGTTACTCTTATAATTTCCATAACTCGTCTGCTGCTGATGATCACTACTTCGGTCTTTTCCTCTGCTTGTTTAAGGTCCATGCTTACTAGCCAGTCCTGTACCGTCCCGATAGCTTCATTAAAGTTATGCTGCAACTTCTCAAGCAATTTGGTCACTACAACGATCACTTTGTCGTCGGCGAAGCCAATTATTTTCGAGGACCTCGGGATTCGAAGTCTGAGGATTCCACAGTAGTGGACCTAGTATGAAACCTTCGGGGACACCACCATTATTTTCTGAAAGTAATCCGGTACTCTCTTGGAGGTAAGTGCTCGCAGAATGTTACTCCAGTTTGAGATGTTGAAGGCGTTTTTAGCATCCAGCGTTATGATTGGGCAGTACTGCTTACTTCCGCTCTTCCATCGTCATCCTTTGATGACTTTTTTCGCTGTATTTACGACTTCATCGATGGCATCAATTGTAGAGCGTGCCTTACGGACGCCATACTGGCAGTCTGCGAGGCCTCCCGCTTCATCGATCGCGCTTTCCAATCTGTCACTATTATGCGCTCCAGTATTTTGCCCATGGTGTCATAGCATACATAGAGGCCTATACGATGAGGGATCCTGCGGTGATTTATTACCGTTTGGTAAGAGGACAAGTCTTTGCTTCTTCTACTGATCCGGGAATACACCTTCCTTGAGGCAGGCGTTGTATACGTCTGCAAAGATGTGTGAGCGCCAATTAATTGCTGCTTTTAATGCAATGTTTGGGATACCATCAACACCAGGTGCTTTTTGATCCTTGATTTTTTGCAGACTTGTAGGACTCCTGCTGCTGTGATGAGAGGTATTGGTAACGCCCCTGTCGTGGTTCTCCTCTCCGTTTGTTCCACTATTAACTGTTGTTGTGGAAAAAGCACAGACACCACGTTTTCGAGAAACACTGAGGACGTGGGCGATGGTTTTCTGCCGCCCTTCAACTTTATCATAACCACTTGGTAGGCTTTTCCCTACGGGTTTTGATTGCCTTCGTTGTGCAGTTCTTCAAAGCTTATCTTTTTACTGTTTTTAATTGCAGCTTTTAAATTTCTTTAGGCAGTTATAAATCTTTCGTGGAGTTCTCCGTGGCTACTGTGTTCGACGGAACGCTGGTACAATCGGCACGCCCTATGGCAATCTGCGCGCAGTCTGGCAATCTCATCATTCTACCAGTATACTGAGGGCCGACGCAAGTTTGTTGTTGTCTGCTGCATGAAAGCGTCACAAGCTCTTGTCACTCCTCTCGAAAGCTGCTTCACTTTATCGGCAGCAGGTCCGTAGAAGGATATGTCCTCCGCCATCAGCTGGAGTGCTGTCACAATATATGGTGAGGTTAGTGTGGCCTGACTTATGTATTTACTTACATTAGTTATTATTTACATAGGTTTTTATTATTGGTGTTGCCATTGACTACCGACACAGTACTACAGGTATAGCTTATAACTGATATACCCATTTGGTAACGTCTTACGAATAGGCACGATTACGTTACCCTTACAAAAGAAAATTAATAACGGCATCTAAATTTGAAAAAACATTCACCATCGTTATCGCTTTGAAATATTTAAAAACTTATAATATCAATATAACTGAATTTGACAGGACCACACCTCAATTAACACTGACTGGCAACTGCCTCAGCCACATACAATTTGTCATCGAAATAAACAAAAAATAAAAATGTCATCCGTCAACCATTTATAAATCCGTAAGCAAATGTCAAAATATCAAAAAAAATCCCACGGACAAAGGAAATTCAGGCTAAGCACTTAGGAGAAATAAAATTCATTTCCTTACCTCAAGTCGACTGTGCATGGCGACGCGCCCCATCAACATCCGTTTTGCGGATTTATCATTATGTGTCGAATATTTTAGCTACTCATTGACGTCTTATCACGATGATGCAGGCATCATACCTAATGACAAATGGTGGAGTTTTTTTTTTTTTTTTTTTTTTCGTTTTATTCAAAGATCTTCTGAACAAAAACAGGGAGGTGAAGAATGATGATAAACAGAAATGGTATTTAAGGTAAGCCAGACATTTTTATTTAAAACAAGAGCAGGGAAAAATGGGGAGTGAAGGGAGAGAGGTTGTGTTATTATAGCCGGAAACCAGTACACCTAATTCTATTTTTACGTGGATAATACGTTCCTGGAGAATTCGTGTGAACCAAAATCGTGTAAAAAACATCTGGTATTTGTATGGGCATATATGAGAAAATAAAATATTGGTTCCAGACTAGCAGACAAGTAATACAATAACTCAAGTTATATAGAGATATAAGAAGCGGAATTTTATTTTATTATCTAATTAAGTTATACGTGTAGGATACTATAATATATAATAAAGAATGTAATAATTGAAAGAAGGTATAAACATTAAACGGATTTATAAAAAGAAAGTTTTATTCGTCGTCATTGTCTGGCAAAAGTTGTGCAAGATCAATGCTAAGACCAGAATTATCATGGCCATCGTCTTCTCGCATTATTTCGTTGATTTCGGTAGTTTCGGTAGTTTTACGAAGAAATTCGGTATTCAATGGCTGTGTCCTTTTGACTAGGCTTTTATATAATTCTCTGTAAGGGCCAATAATATCTTTAGATCACTTTGAAACATTTCAGCTCGCTCCTCATTAGAATCGTGCATTATTAAATGATTTTATTTTTATTTATTTTTATAATTTATTTGCCAAGTCAAGACCTTCTTTAATAAGTTTTACATTGAAATCATTATCATCTTCAGCATCATGATTTATTTCGTGGGAATCAGGGGTCTTGAGGGAGCACTCTAATATTTCGTCTTCGCTAAGAACTTTGTTCATCAACAGTTCATCGATATCTGGAAAAGATAGATCATTAAATAGTTCTCCATAAATTGTTTGGGCCAAAGTTATGATGTTGGATAGGATGAGTGCTTTTAACACATTCTGGCGAAATAGCTTTACAACATTTATTCAGAGTTGATGGCCTTATTTCAGATAAAGCTAATTCCGCTTGATTGATGCAACTGAAAATTTCTTCCACACACCAATGACTATTAGTGTGCTTTCAGTTAGGTTAGGTTAGGTAACTGCGTGCCCTTGTTGACAGGGTTGTCAACAGCTCACTTAGCCCACTAAGAGTCCATTGTGCCCAATATTTAGAACCCTGGTAACCTAAAAATTTCAATCTTCGACCGCTAGGCTGAACCTGAATCGCAGGAGTTTTCTTAGCTCAATGCTACCTAGCTCATCCAGCACTGAAAAGAAGTATTGTCAAAAGAACGGCTTCTTTCGTTGGCTAGAACTGGATAGTCACACAGAAGATGATGAACGGATTCCATTTCCTCTACGTCCCTGCAGCGTCTACAGTAGTCGTTATGAGGTAACCCTAACTGTGCTGCGTGATTACCTATCAAAAAGTGTCCTGTCATGACGCCAACAGCTATGCGGATATCACTTGGACTTAGTTCTATAAGATTGATAGATTTCTTTTTGTAGTAGACTGGCCATAATAGATAGATAGATAGATAGATAGATATTTATTTCTCAATCAATTCAAATAGTTACATTATAATATTAAAATAGTAAGTACTTAAACAGGAAAAATGATAAAGAATGAGAAATTATAATGACATTTTATATTTATGTAATAAAAATAGTGTTAAATGCCATTTCAAAATTTATAACATTAGCTACATTATAACAGTGGGTGGGGTGACCCTTAACATGTAGTTTACAATTTTTGGAATAAATAAATTAAAGAAAAAAAAAAACTTACTAAAACAAGGAAGTTGAAAAGAATATAAATTTGAAAGAAATTATTTCTCCAGAAAAAGAAAAAGTAAAAAGCATTTAAAAACAGTGAAGAGAAAATTATATAACCAGAATATCAGAATTCACTATAACTAAACATTAAGAAGACATTCCAAGTTTACGATATCTATATTTAAAAGCCAAGTTTTTAGGTGTCTTGTGAACGTAGCGGATTGTCTTAGTATCCTGATTGATTGTGGAAGTTTATTAAATAAACGGCAGGATGCCACAATATAAGAATTACGAAAAGCTGTAGTACGAAAGTTTGGCACAGAGACAATATTCAAAAAGTTAGCACGCAAATTATAATTATCAAGTACTCTAAAATTTAGATTTCCTGATCTTGAATAAAATATCTTTAGGACTTTAAAACAATATAAATGTCGGACAGGTAGAATTTTCAAATCTCGAAACAATGGAAGACTAGGATACAACCTATGTTTTTTGCATATTTTTCTTAAGATATATTTTTGTAAAATCAGTAACGGCTCGATTTTGTTAAAATAAGCTCCTCCCCAGCAACTAATGCCATACTGTAATTTCGAATCAAAGATACCATAGTAAATTGTTTTTAAAAGATTTGTAGAGCAAACATTACGTAAATAAAAAAAATTTCTGAGTGTGGAGCGGAAATATTGTTTCAATGTATCGGTGTGGTTAGAGAAACACATCTTAGAGTCAATGATGAGCCCCAAATATTTAAACTCAGTGACTTTCTCAATTTGGAAACATTTATCGCTGCAGTTGAGATTGCTACAATAAGTGTAAGGCGGGGAACAAGAGCAACTCCACAGTTTAAATTGTTGGCACTCGGGAGCATGGTAGACAAAATCAGCCTCAAAGTTATTTAGTCCTGACAAATTAAAAAACATAATTTTTGTTTTGGAACTTATTACCAGATAATGTTCTGCAAACCAGTTTCGCAGTAAGTTTAAGTCAAAATTTATATCACAAACTAGATTTAAGGGACAATCCGACGCAAAGGCACAACCTACATCATCTGCAAATGCAGTGAGAACGCCCCTGAATTTTAACCCAAAAAGAGAATTTATATAGATTAAGAAAAGTATGGGTCCCAAAACAGAGCCTTGGGGTACCCCCAGATTAATATACTTTATTCCACTCCTGATCTCATCAATCTTAACTCTTTGTGATCTATTATTCAGGTAAGACCTGAACCAATCCAACATGAAGCCTCGAAAACCAGCTTTTTCAATCTTTGTCAGCAAAATATTATGGTTCACCATATCGAAGGCTTTCGTAATGTCGACAAATAAGCCCGCACTCAACTTTTTACTGTCTAGGTTAGTAAATATTTGAGAGCAAAAGTGTAGAAGAGCATCTTCCGTAGATTTTCCTTTCTGAAAACCAAATTGGGCAGTACTGAAAAAGTTTGTATTATTTAAAAAATTAACAATTCTATTTTTGACAGCTTTTTCAAAAATTTTGCTTATAGATGGAAGAAGAGAGATCGGTCTATAATTGCTTATACTTGAGCCCTTCAGGAAAAACCCCAGAGAGAATACTTTTATTGAAAATATGCGCTAGGACATCGACTATAAAACATGCAATATTCTTTAGCATTCGATTTGATACGCCATCAATACCTTTAGAGTTCGAATTTTTTAAAGTACCAATACTTTTCAGGAGCTCAAGAGCAGTTATTGGCTCGAAGAAAAAAGAACTTTCATGAAAAGATACATCGCTAATACCCAAATGACTACACTTCTGTAAATTGGAAAGTGGTTGTAGTGATTCAGCTACCGTAGCAAAGTAGATATTAAATTTGTCGGCTATAACATTTTTATCGGAGACTACAGTATCATCTAGACAAATATTTATGGTCCTTTTCGAGAGAGTGGATTTATTAAGGATGTTATTTACTACCTTCCATTCACCCCTAAGATTTCCTTTGACAAGACGAAATTGATTGCTGTAGTAACTGTCACGGCATAATGGAATTTCCCTTTTTAATTGCGAACACAATTTCTTATATCTTGTTTTTAAGTTACGATTCTGTGGATGTACTGCACATTTAACTCTAAGCCTATTCTTTACATGTATTTTCTTTAATAAACAGCTAGTAATCCAGGGTTTTAGCCTTTTTAAACGTTTTTCTAAGTTAACCTTGTAACTACAATTATTAATATGATTAGAGAGAGTTTCAATGAATATATCATAAGACTTAGAGGCGCAGCTTTCAGAATAAACTTCTAGCCATAACTCAAAACAAAGATTTGATTTGAGCTTAGCGAAGTCAATTCTGGTTACCATTTCAATCGAACTAGAGTCAATATTTTTAATTTTAGAGGTATTCACCAATAAGCCTATCATAGTGTGGTCAGTAATATTCAAGTCGAAAACACATTTCTCACAAGAATTGAGTGAAACATTCGAAAAACGGCAATAAATATGGTCTAAACATTTACCTGAAATAAGTCTAGTAGGCTCGTTAATTAAAGAGGCTGACTATAGCGTATTTATCTAATCGGCACCAGCGTTCATTAGCTTTTTTATTAGACCCGATGTCTATCTCCCTATATATTGTGCTAAGCGGTACACTAGCTTAGGAAAGGGCCCGCGAAGTGAACCTTCTCTGGCTAGTTCGTCCGCTTTTTCGTTACCGGATGGCCCGGTACCCAGCACAGTCACCGTGTTGGCCTCTGAGATAACCTCCAGTCGTTTTTTAAAAATTTTTACGAGCTTGGATCTTAGTGATGTTGATTTTAACGCCTTAATGGCCGCTTGGCTATCAACATAGATATTGATCATGGGGATGATGTAGTCCGTTTCCGTCTGGAGTCTCAATGTATTCCATCGGCTTAGAATTGATGCATGACCGTAGGGTTTAGCTTTCCGTAGACGCCGGTCTAGTGCAGTTTTGGCTACCATGTTCCCGCAGTATATGTCAAGTGGAAGAAGATTCAGTATTATTTCCAGAGCTGAATCTTTGTAAAGCTTTCAAATGTTTTCGGTCTTACTACCGCAATGTATAGCCAATGTAGTGCAACATATGCCTTCTTGATTCGATTGTCAATGTTAGCTTTGCAGTTTAATTTGGAATCCAATATAACGTCGAGATATTTTGCAATTACTTGAGGTATCAGCTCGATACCATTCATACGATGGTAATTGTATTCTGGTATCGATCTTCTCCTCGTAAATAACACTAACACGGTTTTCGCCGGATTTACTTTCAGACCCCTGCCCTTGACCCAGGTATTCACTAATTTTAATGCATAATTGAGTCGCTCGCTGAGTACCGGAAGGAACTTTTTGGATACCAAGATGACAACATCATCGGCATAGGCCGCTACGTTGAAACCATTGAATTCTAGTATATCTACGATGTTGTCCACTACTGGAAGCCATAAGAGTGGTGAAAGGAATCCGCCTTGTGGGGTGCCCCGCTTGACTCGCTTTCTTCCCCTTATGCCCCCTAATTTGGAGTTGATTATGTGGGTACTAAGAATTAGTTCAATCCACCCGCATATACCCGAGTGTATTTGGGCCCTGCGCAGGCTGACTACTATAGCTTCGGTACTTACATTATTAAAAGCCCCTTCAATGTCAAAGAATGCACCCATCGGAATACACGATCACTTAAAGAGTGTTTTCTATGGTAGAGACCACTTTGTGAAGAGCAGTACTCGTTTCTACTGATTTTCCTTTTATGTACGCATTATGTGATTTTGATAAAAAGTTATCCCCAATCTCATCTCTGACGTGCATATCTACTAACCGTTCCAGTGTTTTCAATAAGAATGAAGGTAGACTTATTGGTCACTAGTCTTTGGCATTAGCGTGGTTTATTTTGCCCGCCTTTGGTATGAAAACCACTCTAATCTCTCTCCAAGCTTTTGGAATATATCTCAATCTGAGACACCAACCATAAATGTACTTGAGCCATGAAATAATATATTCCCCTGATTCTTGTAACATTATAAGATGTATCTCGTCGATGCCGGGTGCTTTGTACGGTGCAAACGATTTTATTGCCCACGAAATTTTCTGATCGTCAATCAAATTGTCGATAGTTTCAGTCTCAATGTTAGCTGGCATACGAGATGTGATTGCCGGACAGTATGTCCCTGCCTCTTCACAGCCAGGAAAGTGACATTTCAGGAGAGCTTCAAGCATATTCTCGCAAGAGTATGTCCAGCTGCCATCACAGTTCATAATAGAAGACACATGTAATGCAGCTTTGGTGAGGACCTTCCTCAATAGAGCCGCCTCTGTGGTGCATTCAATGGAGTTACAAAAGCTTTTCCAGGAATTTTTCTGGCGACTCTTATTTAATTTTTGAGAAGCTTAAAGTTTTCCTTATGTGTTGACCACTCAATAGCTCCCTCTTTAGCGAGGTTCCAGCTATGTCTTGAGGTGCGCAGACGCTCTGCTATTTTCGAATTCCACCAGGGTGAGTGATTTCTTCGGCCCTTCTAAAAGAGCGGTTAAGCTTACTGGTAAGATCATCTACCACCTTATCGATGTCTTCGTGGACCTGGGGATCTCCCCAGGCTGGGGATTTCCCCAGGGTGCGCTTCAAGAGATCTCCCCAGCTCTTCGTTGAATCTCTTCCAGTTAGCTATACGCGGGTTTTGAAAATCCTTCCTATCTGGAGCGCCGGAAGTCAAATTAAAGAGTATCCAGCAGTGGTCAAACAGTGTTGCCTTGTCGGATACCCTCCAGTTCGAGATTGTTGCGGTGCTATTTGCAGATAATAGTGTTAAATTGCCACGATTACATATAGTTAGGTTAGTACTTAGGATATAGTTATAGTATATTATTAGTATATTATGTTGGGCGTTGCATCACAGTTTAGGATTAAGTTCCTCTTACCTGGTTGAGACATTGCTACCAATGCCTTGACTTTACCGGAAGGGACGTCAATGCCTTCGTCGTATGGTAGGTATACCGATGCCAGCGTGTATGCGCTGTTCTTCTTTCTTCTTTCCTCCTCTTTCTCAACGTCAGGTATGTTCAGTTTGGCCTTAGGCCTCTCTGGTACCCCATCTAGGGGGTCTGCCTTGAGGACAGCTCCCTCTCAGGGTTTGAGAGTTGGTATAGTCTGCTTCGCGAAGTCATAGGAGAGCTGGTCTTTGCAGTCCAGTCTACTTATTCCGGGTTTTCAATTAGTTAGACCAAACGTGGGAGTAGTGGTACCAATATTCCTACAAATCTGGTCGAAGATTGCGTTGGACATAGCCTTCTCAATCAACTTCCCCCGTTCGAAGGAATATTGTCCGCTGGGCTTACCGATATCCAGTATAGCAAGCTATAGAGCATTTCGTGCAGCCCCGCTTTAGGTGTGTTATTTGTTTTTTTCCTGGGATCGTTCCCTTTTGGAAGCAAACGTCTTCCCATTCGTTTTCGATGGCGCTTGTGTTATGCCCTTGCCCGTTTTAGCGACTGCGGTTTTGAGTTTTTCCCCCGAATCCGCCTTAGCGGCTTCGATCCTTAGTGTGGCTTTCCGCCTCTCACCAGCGCTACGCATCTTGGGTCCGCTGGGACTCGCCTTCTTCGCTTCAGTTCCATGCATCTTTTTGCGTGTAACAACCTTGCTGGCGGACGGAAATAAAGGTGTTCTCCGACAGAGCCGCCGAGTATCGGAGTAAGGCTAGATACACGTAGGCCTCGTGTATCTAGCACCTGCGGGAGCTCGTTAGGGTTGGTTTATCCCCCAACCTTCCATCGCTGGCACAGTTTCGTTCCTGAGAGCTCACACCACCACAGGAGTTGGGATGACTATCTCTTAGTTTTCGGCCTTCACTGGAACCTGTTCGCTGTGATTTCTAGCATAACCTACTTAAACTCCGACACCACGATAAGGTGGATAGGGTATACAAATGTGTAGAATTTAGGAATTAAATGTTCTCGTGGGAAATTTTAAATCGAGATTGGGTGTTCTCGTAGTAGGAGTGTTGCATGTGTTATTCACACATGATGCATCAAAAGTCTTAATAAGTAGTACAACAACAATAACGCCTTACATATAATTGCAACGATACCACTATTCAGTATTCAGTAGGTGTCAATGGCAACAAACTCAGGTAACACAATCGCAATTATGCATTTAAGTCCTAGCGCATAACGCACTAAATAAGGAAAATGGGTGGTGACTAATAGATCATGGAGAAGCCGAGTTACAAATAAAATCTATGAACTCTAAATTCTTCTTCAGTTGGAGAAAAGAACGCGTCCTGGTAAAATTGTACACAAAACACAACCACCGTACACCGGAATTATTGCGGTTTTTTCCAGACATGTTATTCTACGCCAAGCCTTAAAAATTAAAAGCCTATAAAGAAAATAGAAGCGGGTGGCACCTGCTTAATATTCCACATATAATAGAAAAGTAAACAAAGGAGGTACCTGTACTGAGCTCTATAGGCTCTCCTTTTTAATACCGACAGACACACATTTCCTGGGGGCTGGCCCAAAGCCGCTACGACGACATAGTTCCACACATAAAGGACAAATAACAAAAGTAAGCACATTAAATTAAGTTTTAAGTGAAATGAAACCATTACAGTCTCCGTAGGACCCCGCTGGTCGTCGTTCTTGATTGCCATGTTTATCTGCCAAATGCAACCATCCTGTGCCATTATAGTTCTGGGATGCTGTTTATTCTCAACTTTTCCCCGTTTCCCTTCTTCCCGCAGCCATCTCCCGTGAACAAATAACTTTCCATTTCGCCGTCCGCTTCCTTTCGTCACCTCATCCTGTAATGAGCTTTGCACACAACCCCTGTGCGAAATCCCTTGTGAAAATAAAAGTTTGCTACAGTTCCGCCGCCATAGCCGCAGCTCTGAAACCCCACAAAGAGACGCTTAACACACAAGGACATATCAAACAATTCAATAGAAATTATCTATCTGTCTGTCTGTCGCTGTCGCTGTCGTCGGTGAACAAATTTCAACTTGGAGGAATAAGTAGTCATTCCATTTCAGGCGCGTAGATCAAGATATATTACGTGTCTATTTGAAAGTAGATTGCAGAAGAGCATTCCCTTCGAGGATTCTCACTCGCAGTCACAGTCATGGGGTAAGGATTTCTAATTCGCGAAATGGGAAATGAGCGTTTGTCGCAGAGAGAAATTGAGACAAGAAGGTGGATGTAATGTAATGTCATTATGAGTTTGATTAAAATTAATCTTTGAAGTTAAACTTGGAAGAGCGGTTTTTATTTCCTGTGTCGCAGGCAAAACGCAACTGGTGTGCGTAATGAGATCAGTTTTGTCTTAATCTTATAAATGTGCTTTACGATTCTTATTTGAATTAAATTTAATTATATTTTAAAAATCTTAAAGCATTTTTAGTGCAAATAATTGTTTGAGATAAGTTTGAGATTTGATCAGAGACATATTTTGATTTAAGTCTTTCGTATAGTTGAAAATTTATCATAGCTTTACCTCAAAAGATTTAGGATGTCAGTCAGGGAAGCGAGGTACAATTCGGGGATATCATGGAACGACAGTGCTAGTCTGTTCCATTTAAACACGGGATATAAATCCTGAAGACACAGTCACCGACTAGCCTCTGAACAGATCGGTTCGTTCTCGGTACATTGTGTGTCTTAATTTTTTTTCTTTGCTACAAGTGTGCAAACCGGTACCACCCCTTGTACCACTAGTCGCTATCTCGTTCATTTTCCCTTGTGAATCTTTTTTTTTCTTTAAGCTAGTGCCTTGCTCACGTGTTAATATGGCCCTCGGGCCAAATAGAACTAATCGATACAGGGATCTCGACGTAGAACCTGTTTTCGAGATCCAACCAAATAAAAAACAAAAAACAAATCCTACTTCTTTGCTCAATTTCCCTACCTTGCCGATAAGATCCAACTCTAATAACCCTAAATTTATAATAATAATCTCAAAAAATAAAGAAAATCCCATCTCGTCTCTCAGTCCCTTCTTGCTCAAAAAAGCGATAGATAATATTAGCACCGAATGTCACCAAATATCCCAACTCCGTGATGGTAACCTATTAATCAAAACGAAATCACAAAAAATTGCAGAAAGATTTCTTAAGGTAAATAATTTAGCAAATGTGTGCCCGGTAGAAGTTAAATTACATGATCGCCTAAACGAATCCAAAGGAATTGCCTATGCCCCATGTTTGATTAATGTCCCCGAAACTGAGATAGTTACTGAGATGAAAGTTCAAGGTGTTACAAGTGTCTACAAATACACAAAGGTTGACGACAAAGGTAAGCCGAAACCATCTGGTTTGATGTTATTCACATTCGACCTCTTTTGACCCCCCAAAACAATTGAAATTGGTATTTACAATGCCAAAGTCTCGGAATTCATACCGAACCCCATGCGCTGTCGCAATTGCCAGCTCCTTGGCCACACTTCCAAACGTTGTAACGGGAACACCAAATGCGAGTCTTGTAATCTTCCACCTCACTCGCCAGATGTCTGCTCCCGTATGATGTGCGCCAACTGTTCCTTACCACATCCCTCATCCTCGAAAACATGTCCCAGCTACAAACAAGCCAAAGAGATTCTCTCAATTAAAACCGCAAACAAATGCTCTGTTGGAGAAGCAAAACGAATTTATAAAGAACAAAATCCCTCCCCAACACCAGCCCCTCTTGGATCATTTGCTGAAAAAGTCAAGTATAATAATCAAACACAACATAGCGATCTCATAACATCTGGACCTAAAGCACCCAACCCCCAAACCCCACCAGTAAAACCAACTATCAAAATACCGTCTCTAACAACTAACTCACCTACGAATAACTCAACAAAAAATAAACCTACAGAAATCAACAACAATAACTCTTTACAAAAACCACTCACACGCTCCGACACAGAGCAGCCAAATAAAACAGACTTTCAAGCAACTCCATCTAACTCTAAACAACAAGCACCAATAGCCCACCCAAACACTCACATCTCTAACCCCCCCTCCACAAACTTAATGTATTCACACCCACAACTTCTCTCAAACCCAGCCCATAGCACACAACTGACACCTAGCCTTAACTCAAACCTCATCAAACACCTCTCAATACCACTTATCCAAAAAAACAATGACTTCAATTCAGACACGAATGATGATGTCAACATGTAATACTAATACAGACGCCCAAGCTTACGACTCTGCTGGTCCGGAATTGAATCGTCCGTGCTCCTCAGGGAGCATGGATGGTTCAACATCGGGGCAGCGGAGTCAAAATCTTAACAACCTAATCATACCAAACCAATTAATCATACAACAAAACACAAATAACACAACTCAACCGCCTAAAATGCATAATGGAACAAATACAACAAAACACACTTTTGTTGCTTCACGCAATAAAAGCTCGTGTATCCAGCCCCATCAAAATATGGCTGTCAGTATTCTACAATGGAATATAAAAGGTTTGATGAACAACTTTGACGAGCTTAATATTTTGATAAAAGAACATAACCCCAGTATAATATCGCTCCAAGAAACGCACCTCCCTTATAATTCCCCCATCCCAATTCTTCCAAAAAACTACGTCGGATATTTTAAAAATATGCCCACCAACACGACATCCAAGCAAGGCATATGTTTACTAATAAAAAAAACCATATCACATAAAATACTACCTCTGAACTCAAACCTTCAAGCAATAGCTTGTGAAATTGAACTTGATGTAAAAATAACCTACATTGGCTTGTATCTGCACCCGAAACAAAGTTTCCAAAAGAACGATTTAGACAATATCATAAATCAAACCGACTCCCTCTAATCTTTGGTGGAGACGTCAACTCGTGGAGTGTTCAATGGGGGTCTCCTTTAACTAAACCTAGGGGTGCAGTTTTTGAAGATTTCCTTCTTAATTCTAGCCTCATACTATTAAACGATGGCTCTCCAACTCACCTTTCGACACACAACACATTCACCCACGTAGACATAACTTGTTGCTCCCCTGAACTAATTCCAAGAACCAACTGGAAAATCTTAGACGATCTTCATAATAGTGACCACTTCCCTATTATAACATCCATTAATATTCTGCACACGACCAGACACAACACTTCTACCGCAAAATTCAAAACTGACTATGCTAATTGGCCTCTATTCAAGAACAAAATCATGGTATACCTGTCAGACAAAAAACCAATCACAAACAGCAATAAAGAAGCCGCTTTGATACAAAAAGCAATTAGAACAGCCGCTATCGCTTCGATCCCTCAAACACACCCAATGATAGAAAAAAACAAACCAGTTGTTCTTTGGTGGAACCCCCAACTATCCTTACTTCGCAAAGATAAAATGCTAGCTCTAAAAGAATTCCAAAAGAGACCCACCCAATGCAACTTAATACGCTATAAAAAAACAAATGCGAAATTTCGCAGAATGCTTAAAGACAGTAGAGCTAAAAGCTTTGCTGAATTCACAGGAAGCATAAATCCAAACTCTTCCCCTGCCAAAATCTGGCAAAACATTCGGTGCTTGACAGGAAATCCGACAGCATTGAACATAAAAAGTATCAAATCACCAGACAACATAATTACAGGCCCAGATCAAATTTGTAACTTTTTTGCCCACACTTGGTCGCAATTCTCAAACTATTCAAATTTTCATTCGAACTTCAATATTGATAAGAGTGTTATACTCAATAATCCCGTGCCACAACATGCAACTAATCCTACCGCTAGACGAATAGAGGAACCAATTTCATTTATTGAATTTGAAATGTGTCTAATCAAAACCAAAGGGAAAACACCGGGTAGAGACCGTATATCTTATCCAATGTTAAAACATTTGCCCAAAGAAATCAAGATGCGACTTATTAAGCTATATAACAATGTACTTGATTCAGCAACTATCCCTCAAATCTGGAAAACAGCCTCATTACTCCCCATTTCAAAGCCAAATAAGGACAGCAGTACAGTTGAAGGTCACCGCCCAATCTCTCTGATCTTCTGCACGTCCAAAATATTAGAAAAAATTGTTGCTAAACGCCTTCTTTGGCTTATCGATACAAAAAAACTGATCTCCCCCAATCAAATAGCTTTTAAAGCGAACAGAGGATGTATCGATGCCCATCTTCATATCGACTACTATATCTCGAAAGCCTTGTCTGCAAAAAATCATGTTTCAGTTCTTACCTTAGACTTCGAAAAAGCCTTTGACAGGATCGGCATACATATTGTTCTAAGAAAACTGAAAGAATTGGGTATTGGAAAAAAAATATATGGGTATGTAAGAGCTTTCTTAACTAATAGGAAGTTCTACACAAAAATTAATAACCACTACTCCAAACAACACCCCTTGTATAACGGAATCCCGCAAGGATCACCTCTGTCGGTAGTCCTTTTTATTATAGCTTTTGATGAAATAAGCACAATTCTATCGAAATACAAACCTTTAGATCATTGCCTTTATGCAGACGATATCTACATCCTTTGCAAGATCAGCGATCTTAGCAGCTGCGAGAGCTTGTTTACAAGTGCCTTAAACGATATCCTAGATTGGTCATTAGTCTCTGGCGCAAAACTGTCAATAAGTAAATGTAAAATACTCCATGTGTGCCGTAAACATGAATGTCCCCAGTTAACTTTAAATATTAATAATGTACAAATTATAAACGTAGATAATTTAAGTATTCTAGGACTTGTTTTTAATAAAAAGTATAATTGGAAGCAACATTGTCTAGATCTTAAGAAGTCCCTAGCTGCGAGAACTAACATTATTAAGTACTTAGGTAGTAAAAAAGCAATGTCCATATTAACACCTTATCATTCATCACCAAAATGCTAGTTTTAAGCAAAATTGATTATGGTTTATTTATATACGGGAACTGTCCAAAAACAACGCTAAATATCATCAAACCAACATATCACCAAGCAGCGAGAAGAAGCATCAACGCTTTCCCTACAACCCCGATCAAAAACATCTTGGCAGAAGCAGGACTTCCCACTATCGAAGAAAGAAGGAACACAATTACTTTCAAACTAACCGCCAAGCTGGCTTTCTCCAAAAATTCGATTATCGACAAGGACATCTTGCAATCTAAAAGACACAAGTCAAAAAAACGAATGCAATCCGCAATTAGTATTATCCTCGACAGAGCTACACAAATGGAACTTCCTACCAAGCGGCCGCACAATGTAGTACCAACCTATCCTCCTTGGTTCATAAAATCGGAATCAACTATAATGACACTAGCGGATTAAAAAAAAACAAACACTAGCAACGCTACGTACTGCATGCTGTTCTCCAGCATCTCCTCCGACCTTAAGTCCGACGGATGGAACCTTATATTCACCGACGGATCAAAAACCGCAGAAAGTACAACATTCGCTGTCACACTCGAAGATGGTACCATCCTGTCCGTTGGAAGCCTGCCCGAACTATCATCCATCTTCACAGCCGAAGCATTCGCCATTTTACAAGCCTCAAAGGAAGCCTTGAACCGTCGTGGCAAACATGTTATATGTTCTGACAGCAACTCTGTGCTCAAAGCTGTCAACAACTCCAACAATAACACCGACCTTATCATCGACATTCGTAATAAGCTTGTCAAATCCCCAAACAAGCTAAAATTAATGTGGATCCCCGGCCATGCTAGTATCCATGGTAACGAACACGCCGACCATGCAGCCAATTCAGCTCAAAACGCACCTGTATTCAGATTCAACATCTACACCAAGTCAGACTTAAAAGACGCAATACAGAAAATCATCAAATGTAATCAGCTTCTTGAATGGAACCGGTACCACCACCATTATACTAAAATCAACCCCAACAGACGCCACCAACAATATCCCACCAACATTACAAAGGCTAAAATTTCAAACTTTGTCCAATTGCGACTAGGACACACTACAGCAACTCACCAACACCTGCTTACAAGAAACCTCCCGCCAAATTGCCCTACATGCAACGTAAGATTTGATTTATCACATATATTTGAAAACTGTATCTTGTTAAAACCAATCATACTCAACGTATTTAAAAATACCAACATTTACGATGTACTTAAAAACCCCAACCCCACAAATATAGAAAAAATAAACGAATTTGTATCAATTGCTAATATTAGTATATAAGAATTAATATCATAAAGCCAATAGTCTCCGCAGCTAGGCTCATTAAATTTAATATTACCATGTAATTTGAATTACTTGTTAATAAAAAATAATAATAATAATAAATCCTGAAGAATGAAAGAGGAAGGTTATTTTGAGGAAAGAAAAATTGAGGAAAGCCAAACGTAATTCTTGGAGACTCTTTTGTGGTAAAATAAAAGAATCTTTTAAGGCGTCTAGGCAGAGAAAAATCCTTTCGACAAATCCTTCAGTGCCCAGTTGTTTACTGAAAACAGATGGGTCTTGGACAACTTCTAGTGTAGACACGTTAATTTTACTTATTGATACACACTTCCCAAGTAATTCCCTGACTGCCAACAGTATTGACTCTATCAAGTTAAATGCTCAAAAAACCAACCTCTCAAGTCTGATTGCGCAGGACAAACTCCTTTGAGCGCTACATAGCTTCAAACCATATAAATCCGCTGGACCAGATAACATAACACCTGCTGAACTACAAATGTCATCTGACATTATCCTGCCAGTTCTAAAAAATATTTTTCAGAGGTGTCTGAATCTGGAGAGAAGTCAATGTGGTATTTATACCCAAAGCTGGTAAATATTCACATGCCAGTCCAAAAGACCTTAGACCTATTAGTCTATTTAAAAACACTAGAACGAATGATTGATATCCAATTACGTGATAGTATTGACACACGGCTACTGTTCACGGCTCAACATGCATACTGTAAGGGCAAATCAGTCGAAACAGCATTGCATACGTTAGTCAATAAAATCGAATACTCCATGTATCTGTACAGTTGTTTTTCTTCAGGGAGATACAGAAGACAACTTCCTTTCCTGTAGCCCTCACAAGTTTCAAAAAAATAAATCTTACCACTTCTTTTCTCCATTATCACTTTACCAAGATATATTAATTTACTTTTTAACTAACCACTGGCCACTGCACTCGTTCACAATCAACTGATACCGAAATGATCTTTTTTGGCTAGAACAGAGCTTTTTATCAACGAAATAACCGTTAATGTTTTGCAAATATTTTTGTAGTTATAATAACATTTCTTACTAATAGCAATTATCGTCAACGGGGAAATGTGGCTTTATTTCTATGTTAATATGGAAATAATTCCATATTTTTGTTTTTTTTTTTCTTTTTCCATAAATGTTGTGTTGGAAATAAGATCCGCCGGGCGTTATTTCCATTTTTCCATGGTAATAAAGCCACATTTTGAACTTTAAACGGGCTATCCCGGATTGTGAGGGAGCGACGAAGGAGTTCTCTCTGTTTCGGCTAACCACCAGAATTATCCGAACTGACGTTCTACGTCCTTCAAATCGCGACTTGATACCGCCCTACTAAACCGGAGACGCTCCACAGCGCTGTGTGCGAAGTCTCTGTCGAAGTTGAGTCGCCTATCCGCAGCTGTCCGAGCAACATGGAAGATTAGCGGCACCGCTAATCTGTCCTGGATCAGACCTTTCTTATCGAGATAGAGGAATGCCTCTGGGAGAATAAAGCCGTTGAGGTTCACTCTCTCGTGGTACCTGTAATTGGGGTAATAAGCCCCATAGATCAGGTTATTCATCGAGCTCATTGCTCTTGCAATATACCTTCGAATCAGCTTGATCATGAAATTATCCACCCTTATTAGGTTAACTCTGTCCCAGGACCTCATTGGAATAGAATTTTATGTACTGGGACTCTATAAATGAAGGCAAGCCCGAAGGCAAGCCCTCTTAAACACCCGAATCTTTTCCAACAAGCTTCCTACCACGTTGAACCACAAAGGACATCCATATACGAGCATTGGCCGGTTAAGGGCCGTGTAGCAGATTACCTTTTCCCTTGCATCGTACATCGCAGATACTTGAATTGAACAGATGTTAGGTGCAATATTTTTAAGGGTTACATTACAAAGGTTATCATAACCATAAGATCTCGTGCTATTGAGAGAGTAGATGATACTTAAAATCTCTAAACCATTAAATTCTTCGAAGAAGAAACTGCTACTCGAAGTTCTTTCTCCACCACTTCAGACCTTACACGTCGGTTACAAATCGACTTACAGTTTAGTTGGAAGGACATATGCCCAACTGAAGCAAAAAAAATATTAAATTCGTTGGCTACTGCTGCTGGCTCCACCGCTCAGCACAATGGAGTTTGGAATGATAAGAAGAGCTGCTATTAACTATACTATTAGTAACTCCGCATTATTTTCTAGGGTTTCCTTGTGCATCTCGGAATTTGGAGTAGTAGTAGTTGTCACGACAATTTAAGATTTCTTTATTTATATTCTTGCTCATTTTCTTATGCCGTTTCTTTAAGTTAGAGTTTAGTGGATATCGGTGACACAATTTTCGCAGTTTGTTTTTGGCTTTGATTTTTTTTTTTTTGTAATACAAGAGTTTATCCATTGTAAAAATTTGTTCGTGAAAATTTGCACATGTACTTTCTGCTCTTTATTTTGTACGTATGACTCAAACCATTTGAACAAAACTCCCCTTCACCCTGCATTATACAATTTATCCCGAGACGGGTTACAGCCTAAACGATTTAACGGATTTTTTTAAACTTCATATCTGTGGGCAACCAAATAAAGAATAAATTCCGTCAACTCTATTGGCTATTACGACCTCAATCCAAGCTATAATAAAATAACGAACTACTCATTTACAAGAGTATAATTAAGTCTATATGGACGTATGGTATTCAAATTTGGGGAACCTAAAAAAAAATCAAATCTAGATATCATACAAAGACAGCAAACAAAAATTCTATCGATGGATTTTGCAGTCGAGCGAATGAATGGTTTTTTTACCATCGCATCGGTTGGAAAAATTTTTCGATGGATTTCACAGTCGAACGAATGAATGGTTTTTTTTTTTCTTCACTTGTTTGGACTTTAAACCATAGCAACTGTTGAAAAATTGTTCGATGGATTTTGTAGTCGAACGAATGAATGGTTTTCTTTACCATCGCATTGGTTGGAAAAACTGTTCAATGGATTTTGCAGTCGAACGAATGAATGATCTTTTTTTTTTACCATCGCATCGGTTGGAAAAATTATTCGACGGATTTTGCAGTCGAATGAATGAATGGTTTTCTTTTTACCATCGCATCGGTTGGAAAAATTGTTCGATGGATTTTGCAGTCGAATGAGTGAATGGTTTTTTTTTTACCATCGCATCGGTTGGAAAAATTGTTCGATGGATTTTGCAGTCGAATGAATAAATGGTTTTTTTTTACCATCGCATCGGTTATAAAAATCGTTCGATGGAATTTGCAGTCGAACGAATGAATGGTTTTTTTTTTCTTCACTTGTTTGGATTTGGAAACATCGCATTGGTTGGAAAAATTGTTCGATGGATTTTGCAGACGAACGAATGAATGGTTTTTTTTTCTTCACTTGTTTTACTTTGAACCATCGTATCGGTTGGAAAAATTGTTCTATGAATTTTGCAGTGGAACGAATGAAGGGTGTTTTTTTACCATCGCATCGGTTGGAAAAATTGTTCGATGGATTTTGCAGTCGAACGTATGAATGTTTTTTTTTTACCATCGCATCGGTTGGAAAAATTGTTCGATGGATTTTGCAGTCAAACGAATGAATGGTTTTTTTTTTCACTTGTTTGGACTTTGAACCGTCGCATCGGTTGGAAAAATTGTTCGATGAATTTTGCAGTCGAACGAATGAATGGTTTTTTTTTTACCATCGCATCGGTTGGAAAAATTGTTCGATGGATTTTGCAGTCGAACGCATGAATGGTTTTTTTTACCATCGCATCGGTTGGAAAAATTGCTCGATAGATTTTGCAGTTGAACGAATGAATGGTTTTTTTTTTACCATCGCATCGGTTGGAAAAATTGTTCGATGAATTTTGCAGTCGAACGAATGAATGGTTTTTTTTCACTTGCTTTTACTTTGAACCATCGCATCCGTTGGAAATATTGTTCGATGGATTTTGCAGTCGAACGAATGAATGGTTTTTTTTCACTTGTTTTTACTTTGAACCATCGCATCCGATGGAAATATTGTTCGATGGATTTTGCAGTCGAATGAATAAATGGTTTTTTTTACCATCACATCGGTTTAAAAAATTGTTTGATGGATTTTGCAGTCGAACGAATGAATGGTTTTTTTTCACTTGTTTGGACTTTTAACCGTCGCATCGGTTGGAAAAATTGTTCGATGGATTTTGCAGTCGAACGAATGATTGTTTTTTTTTTCTATCGCTTCTGTTGGAAAAATTGTTCGATGGATTTTGCAGTCGAACGAATGAATGGTTTTTTTTTTACCATCGCATCGGTTGGAAAAATTGTTCGATGGATTTTGCAGTCGAACGCATGAATGGTTTTTTTTTACCATCGCATCGGTTGGAAAAATTGCTCGATGGATTTTGCAGTTGAACGAATGAATGGTTTTTTTTTTCACTTGTTTGGACTTTGAACCATCGCATCTGTTGGAAAAATTGTTCGATGGATTTTGCAGTCGAACGAATGAATGGTTATTTTTTACCGTCGCATAGGTTGGAAAAATTGTTCGATGGATTTTGCAGTCGAACGAATAAATGGGTTTTTTTTTACCATCGCATTGGTTGCAAAAATTTTCGATGGATTTTCAAGTCGATCGAATGAATCGTTTTTTTTTTCTTCGCTTGTTTGGACTTTGAACCATCGCATCGGTTGGAAAAATTGTTCGATGAATTTTGCAGTCGAATGAATAAATGGTTTTTTTTACCATCGCATCGGTTGGAAAAATTGTTCGATGAATTTTGCAGTGGAACGAATTAAGGGTGTTTTCTACCATCGCATCGGTTGGAAAAATTGTTCGATGGATTTTGCAGTCGAACGTATGAATGTTTTTTTTTACCATCGCATCGGTTGGAAAAATCGTTCGATGGATTTTGCAGTCAAACGAATGAATGGTTTTTTTTTTTCACTTGTTTGGACTTTGAACCGTCGCATCGGTTGGAAAAATTGTTCGATGGATTTTGCAGTCGAACGAATGAATGGTTTTTTTTCACTTGTTTTTACTTTGAACCATCGCATCGGTTGGAAATATTGTTCGAAGGATTTTGCAGTCGAACGAATGAATGGTTTTTTTTCACTTGTTTTTACTTTGAACCATCGCATCCAATGGAAATATTGTTCGATGGATTTTGCAGTCGAATGAATAAATGGTTTTTTTTACCATCACATCGGTTTAAAAAATTGTTTGATGGATTTTGCAGTCGAACGCATGAATGGTTTTTTTTTACCATCGCATCGGTTGGAAAAATTGCTCGATAGATTTTGCAGTTGAACGAATGAATGGTTTTTTTTTCTTCACTTGTTTTACTTTGAACCATCGCATCGGTTGGAAAAATTGTTCTATGAATTTTGCAGTGGAACGAATGAAGGGTGTTTTTTTACCATCGCATCGGTTGGAAAAATTGTTCGATGGATTTTGCAGTCGAACGTATGAATGTTTTTTTTTTACCATCGCATCGGTTGGAAAAATTGTTCGATGGATTTTGCAGTCAAACGAATGAATGGTTTTTTTTTACACTTGTTTGGACTTTGAACCGTCGCATCGGTTGGAAAAATCGTTCGATGGATTTTGCAGTCAAACGAATGAATGGTTTTTTTTTTTCACTTGTTTGGACTTTGAACCGTCGCATCGGTTGGAAAAATTGTTCGATGGATTTTGCAGTCGAACGAATGAATGGTTTTTTTTCACTTGTTTTTACTTTGAACCATCGCATCGGTTGGAAATATTGTTCGAAGGATTTTGCAGTCGAACGAATGAATGGTTTTTTTTCACTTGTTTTTACTTTGAACCATCGCATCCAATGGAAATATTGTTCGATGGATTTTGCAGTCGAATGAATAAATGGTTTTTTTTACCATCACATCGGTTTAAAAAATTGTTTGATGGATTTT
The DNA here is from genome assembly GCA_963082735.1 of Pocota personata. NCBI lineage: Eukaryota > Metazoa > Arthropoda > Insecta > Diptera > Syrphidae > Pocota > Pocota personata. The sequence continues at coordinate 96,944,357 of OY720430.1, read as the reverse complement.
GCAGTCGAACGCATGAATGGTTTTTTTTTACCATCGCATCGGTTGGAAAAATTGCTCGATAGATTTTGCAGTTGAACGAATGAATGGTTTTTTTTTCTTCACTTGTTTTACTTTGAACCATCGCATCGGTTGGAAAAATTGTTCGATGGATTTTGCAGTCAAACGAATGAATGGTTTTTTTTTTTCACTTGTTTGGACTTTGAACCGTCGCATCGGTTGGAAAAATTGTTCGATGGATTTTGCAGTCGAACGAATGAATGGTTTTTTTTCACTTGTTTTTACTTTGAACCATCGCATCGGTTGGAAATATTGTTCGAAGGATTTTGCAGTCGAACGAATGAATGGTTTTTTTTCACTTGTTTTTACTTTGAACCATCGCATCCAATGGAAATATTGTTCGATGGATTTTGCAGTCGAATGAATAAATGGTTTTTTTTACCATCACATCGGTTTAAAAAATTGTTTGATGGATTTTGCAGTCGAACGCATGAATGGTTTTTTTTTACCATCGCATCGGTTGGAAAAATTGCTCGATAGATTTTGCAGTCGAACGAATGAATGGTTTTTTTTTTCTTCACTTGTTTGGATTTGGAAACATCGCATTGGTTGGAAAAATTGTTCGATGGATTTTGCAGACGACGAACGAATGATGTTTTTTTTTCTTCACTTGTTTTACTTTGAACCATCGCATCGGTTGGAAAAATTGTTCTATGAATTTTGCAGTGGAACGAATGAAGGGTGTTTTTTTACCATCGCATCGGTTGGAAAAATTGTTCGATGGATTTTGCAGTCGAACGTATGAATGTTTTTTTTTACCATCGCATCGGTTGGAAAAATTGTTCGATGGATTTTGCAGTCGAACGAATGAATGGTTTTTTTTCACTTGTTTTTACTTTGAACCATCGCATCCGTTGGAAATATTGTTCGATGGATTTTGCAGTCGAATGAATAAATGGTTTTTTTTTACCATCGCATCGGTTATAAAAATCGTTCGATGGAATTTGCAGTCGAACGAATGAATGGTTTTTTTTTTCTTCACTTGTTTGGATTTGGAAACATCGCATTGGTTGGAAAAATTGTTCGATGGATTTTGCAGACGAACGAATGAATGGTTTTTTTTTTCTTCACTTGTTTGGATTTGGAAACATCGCATTGGTTGGAAAAATTGTTCGATGGATTTTGCAGACGAACGAATGAATGGTTTTTTTTTTCTTCACTTGTTTGGATTTGGAACATCGCATTGGTTGGAAAAATTGTTCGATGGATTTTGCAGACGAACGAATGAATGGTTTTTTTTTTTCTTCACTTGTTTGGATTTGGAAACATCGCATTGGTTGGAAATATTGTTCGATGGATTTTGCAGTCGAATGAATAAATGGTTTTTTTTACCATCACATCGGTTTAAAAAATTGTTTGATGGATTTTGCAGTCGAACGAATGAATGGTTTTTTTTCACTTGTTTGGACTTTTAACCGTCGCATCGGTGGAAAAATTGTTCGATGGATTTTGCAGTCGAACGAATGATTGTTTTTTTTTCTATCGCTTCTGTTGGAAAAATTGTTCGATGGATTTTGCAGTCGAACGCATGAATGGTTTTTTTTTACCATCGCATCGGTTGGAAAAATTGCTCGATAGATTTTGCAGTTGAACGAATGAATGGTTTTTTTTTTACCATCGCATCGGTTGGAAAAATTGTTCGATGGATTTTGCAGTCGAACGCATGAATGGTTTTTTTTTACCATCGCATCGGTTGGAAAATTGCTCGATAGATTTTGCAGTTGAACGAATGAATGGTTTTTTTTTTACATCGCATCGGTTGGAAAAATTGTTCGATGGATTTTGCAGTCGAACGTATGAATGTTTTTTTTTACCATCGCATCGGTTGGAAAAATTGTTCGATGGATTTTGCAGTCGAACGTATGAATGTTTTTTTTTACCATCGCATCGGTTGGAAAAATTGTTCGATGAATTTTGCAGTCGAATGATTAAATGGTTTTTTTTTACCATCGCATCGGTTGGAAAAATTGTTCGATGAATTTTGCAGTCGAATGAATAAATGGTTTTTTTTACCATCGCATCGGTTGGAAAAATTGTTCGATGGATTTTGCAGACGAACGAATGAATGGTTTTTTTTTCTTCACTTGTTTTACTTTGAACCATCGCATCGGTTGGAAAAATTGTTCTATGAATTTTGCAGTGGAACGAATGAAGGGTGTTTTTTTACCATCGCATCGGTTGGAAAAATTGTTCGATGGATTTTGCAGTCGAACGTATGAATGTTTTTTTTTACCATCGCATCGTTTGGAAAATTGTTCGATGGATTTTGCAGTCAAACGAATGAATGGTTTTTTTTTTTCACTTGTTTGGACTTTGAACCGTCGCATCGGTTGGAAAAATTGTTCGATGGATTTTGCAGTCGAACGAATGAATGGTTTTTTTTCACTTGTTTTTACTTTGAACCATCGCATCCGTTGGAATATTGTTCGATGGATTTTGCAGTCGAACGAATGAATGGTTTTTTTTCACTTGTTTTTACTTGAACCATCGCATCCGATGGAAATATTGTTCGATGGATTTGCAGTCGAATGAATAAATGGTTTTTTTTACCATCACATCGGTTAAAAAATTGTTTGATGGATTTTGCAGTCGAACGAATGAATGGTTTTTTTTCACTTGTTTGGACTTTAACCGTCGCATCGTTGGAAAAATTGTTCGATGGATTTTGCAGTCGAACGAATGATTGTTTTTTTTTCTATCGCTTCTGTTGGAAAAATTGTTCGATGGATTTGCAGTCGAACGCATGAATGGTTTTTTTTTACCATCGCATCGGTTGGAAAAATTGCTCGATAGATTTTGCAGTTGAACGAATGAATGGTTTTTTTTTTACCATCGCATCGGTTGGAAAAATTGTTCGATGGATTTTGCAGTCGAACGCATGAATGGTTTTTTTTTACCATCGCATCGGTTGGAAAAATTGCTCGATAGATTTTGCAGTTGAACGAATGAATGGTTTTTTTTTCACTTGTTTGGACTTTGAACCATCGCATCTGTTGGAAATATTGTTCGATGGATTTTGCAGTCGAACGAATGAATGGTTTTTTTTCACTTGTTTTTACTTTGAACCATCGCATCCGATGGAAATATTGTTCGATGGATTTTGCAGTCGAATGAATAAATGGTTTTTTTTTTACCATCGCATCGGTTATAAAAATCGTTCGATGGAATTGCAGTCGAACGAATGAATGGTTTTTTTTTCTTCACTTGTTTGGATTTGGAAACATCGCATTGGTTGGAAAAATTGTTCGATGGATTTTGCAGACGAACGAATGAATGGTTTTTTTTTCTTCACTTGTTTGGATTTGGAAACATCGCATTGGTTGAAAAATTGTTCGATGGATTTTGCAGACGAACGAATGAATGGTTTTTTTTTCTTCACTTGTTTGGATTTGGAAACATCGCATTGGTTGGAAAAATTGTTCGATGGATTTTGCAGACGAACGAATGATTGTTTTTTTTTCTATCGCCTCTGTTGGAAAAATTGTTCGATGGATTTTGCAGTCGAACGAATGAATGGTTTTTTTTACATCGCATCGGTTGGAAAAATTGTTCGATGGATTTTGCAGTCGAACGCATGAATGTTTTTTTTTACCATCGCATCGGTTGGAAAAATTGCTCGATAGATTTTGCAGTTGAACGAATGAATGGTTTTTTTTTCACTTGTTTGGACTTTGAACCATCGCATCTGTTGGAAATAGTGTTCGATGGAATTTGCAGTCGAACGAATGAATGGTTTTTTTTCACTTGTTTTTACTTTGAACCATCGCATCCGATGGAAATATTGTTCGATGGATTTTGCAGTCGAATGAATAAATGGTTTTTTTTTTACCATCGCATCGGTTATAAAAATCGTTCGAATGAATGGTTTTTTTTTCTTCACTTGTTTGGATTTGGAAACATCGCATTGGTTGGAAAAATTGTTCGATGGATTTTGCAGACGAACGAATGAATGGTTTTTTTTCTTCACTTGTTTTACTTTGAACCATCGCATCGGTTGGAAAAATTGTTCTATGAATTTTGCAGTGGAACGAATGAAGGGTGTTTTTTTACATCGCATCGGTTGGAAAAATTGTTCGATGGATTTTGCAGTCGAACGTATGAATGTTTTTTTTTACCATCGCATCGGTTGGAAAAATTGTTCGATGAATTTTGC